>JAGRRI010026136.1:0-11201 GCA_018584345.1 Thuja plicata
GTCTCCTAGGTCTAAGACCACCCATTCTAGTAATATAATCATCACCTTCATTAAGTAAATCTTTAAACCATTTAGGATTTCTCTTAGAAGTAATGGAAATATCACTATGAGGAGTAAATTCATCATTATCATCATGAACAAAATTATCACCATCATGAGCAAAATTATCACTAGGAAGAGTAGAAATATTCTTACCATCAGCATCATCATTTTTAATACTAGTAGGAATATAAATAGGTGCATTAGGAGTAGGGTTTAGGATAGAAGTTTGATCCTCCATGAGATCAATAATACCCCCTTTAAATTCATCATCTTTGACCTTGGAACAATCTGAACTTCATTTTCTGCAATAACAACATCTCTTGCAATATGTACCTTGTTAGTAATAGGATCATAAACTCTATAACCTTTAGTAGATTCATCATACCCAACAAATGTAAATGGAGAAGATTTAGAATCTAAATTATGCCTTTTTTTTTGGGTGTGTGAACATAAGAAATAGATCAAAAAAAATTCAAATGTTGTAAATTGGGTTTCCTACTGGACCACGGTTCCTCAAGAGTTATATTTTGCAAAGCTTTAGTAGGAGTTCTATTAAGAATATAAGTGGCACAAGCCATTGCTTCAGCCCAAAACTTGTAATGCATATCTTTTTCATGTAACGCATATCTATCCATTTCCACAATAGTTCTATGCTTTCTTTCTACCACACCATTTTGTTGTGGTGTATAAGGAACAATAAGCTGATGTTTTATACCAAAAGATCTTAAGCAAGAATGAAAAGCATTATTAACATATTCAGTACCATTATCTGTTCTAAGAATTTTAAGTTTAGAACCAAATTACCTTTCAAAAAACATATGAAATTCAGAAAATGTGTCAAGAACTTGATCTTTAGTATGTAAGAAATAAATCCAAATTCTTCTAGTAAAATTATCCACAAGGTAAGAGCATACTTTGAACCTTGTATGGAGATGTTCGCCATTGGACCCAAAAGATCACTGTGAATAAGATGTAACCTATGAGACGCCCTCCATGAAGTACCACGAGGAAAGGGCGCCCTTTTCATTTTTCCACTCATGCACCCTGTGCATGTAATTTTTGATGGAACAATATGGGGTAATCCTTCTACCATGTTATATTTTTGCAACAAAGAAATATAATCAGAATTCAAATGGCCAAGCCTTTCGTGCCATACATTGAAATAAATATTAACTTTCAAAGAGTACCTTGAAGAGGCAAAGTTGTAGAATTTAAACAAGTTATCATGATCCATATTAACATTAGCAACAATGTGATCAGTGTTAGGATAAATAATATAGCACATATCCTTATGGAATTCAACTTTGTAATCTTGACATATTTGAGCAACTAAAAGAAGATTAGATTTCAATTCAGGAACATAAAGAACATTGTGTAACTTTCCATTTGGAACATTAATATCACCAACTCCATCAACTTTGAAACTATGATTATTAGATTATTGAATAGGAATATTAGTAGGATCATGTTGCAAAGAATCAAATACTTATCTCTGAGATGTAACATGATGAGAAGCGCCACTATCAATAATCCATTCTAATGCACGAGAAGCTTTATAACAAGTAGTAAAAACACGACGAGATTGATTACCTTGAGATTTGAAGCTATTTTGATTATTGTTATTCATATGCTTCTTATCATTTTGATTTTTAAAACAAACATTAGTTAGGTGACCATCTTTTCCACAATAAGTACAATGTGGTTTCCTATTCTGTTGATTATTGTAATTATTGTTATTATTATTGTATGATAGCCTAGAATTAGACCTATTATTATGATTATTGTTATTTGAATAACCATTATTATGATGATTATTGTTAAGATAATTATTGTTTTTTTTGGAATAATTATTATTATGATGATTATTATTGGAAGAATGTGATTTATTATTTTGATTTTGAGTTTTAGACACAAAAGCATATTCATAAGATTTAATAGTACCAAATTGCAATAACTTAGCCTCCTCTTGATGTAATAAATTTTGAAAAATAACATAAGTTAAATGAGGAGCTAAACTAGGAATAACAAGTTGAGAATGAATGTTAGTAATAAATGTATGCACCCTAAAATGGTCACCTAGACCTTGGGCCCCCATTCTTCAATTTATCAAATTTCTAAATTCAAGCTTTGCAACATTTTAATTCAAATCAATTTCCTTGATCAAATCACAATTAATTCAATTACTTCAATATTTCCCAAGGTTTGATCATTTCATCAATAATCTTATTTAATTAAAAGAAAACAATCCCTTTTTATTAAATAAAATAATCTTATTTAATTAAAATCTCTTTAAATTAAATTATCTTATCTTATTTAATTAAAATCTCTTTTAATTAAATAATCTTATCTTATTTTATTTAATTAAAATCTCTCTTAACTAAATAATATTATATTATTTAATTAAAATCACTCTTTTAATTAAATAAAACCCCCACTTAAATCCTTCTTTGTGTTGAAAAAGGAAATAAATTAAATAAAAAACAAATAAAGCTCCTTTTTCTTCACACATATTCCTAAGTGGTGGGCTTTTTGCCTCTTAATCAGAGCCTTTGATTTTGCCTTTTGAAGATATGAGCAGATGGATCAACCAAGATTTAATCTCCACCATTGCTCATTTCTTTTTGCCTCTTAATCTCTACCGTCCATTGGTCTTTAAAATGAAAACCTCTCCTTCTCATTAAGAAATAGAATTTTTATGCTATTGTTGTGCTGCAGGTTTGGAGAGAAATTTTGGAGGAGAAGTTGAGCGCTTGAGCTTGGATATTGCAACTTCTCTTTTCTTGTCTTCTTCTCTCATGTCCCCATGGCAATCCATTTAGATTAGTCTTGCACTTGCATATAATATTAGATTTATGTTTCCTTTCATAGATTAATCTTGCATTTGTATTTCCTTTCATAGAATAATCTTGCATTGTTATCATATAGAATAGCTTTCATTTGCATGCATACTTGATGATCATGGAGATTAGCATTTTTGTTTTTCCTCTTTGAATCTCTTGTTTTATGGTGTACTTGCATGGGCACAATCTAGGTCAATCTGAGGGCCTCCATTACAAACCCTTGCACTCCATGAATAGAGAGCTATGAGTCACCATTCGAGACCTCATTCTTGAGAAATCTTAGATATAATGATTCATAGAAGTGTGTCAACATTTTTGGTGCCCACCGTAGGGTATATCTGGCCTCATTTTTCATTTTTCCTTGCAAATTTTTTTTTTGTCCATATGGATCTATGACAAAATTTTGCGTGATGTTTTGCTTAAAATGATGCGAATTTTTGCTTGTCTATGCAAAAATTTGTGCGATCCATGGAGTTTTGTTGCGTAGCCTGTGGCAAATTTTTGCTTGAAACTGTACACCAGAAAGAGACCTATTTTTAGCTGCTGTGTATTTCTGTCTTTGTTCTTAACTGGAACTGGTGCAAATTTTTGTTGCTCTATGCAAATATTCACATGATACTATGTATTTCTTCGTGTGACCTATGCTGAATCTTTGCGCGAGATCTGACACCAGAGACTTGCCATTTATTGTTGTTTTTCATGTGTCTATTTTTTGCTGACCACTGATGTTTGTTGTTTTCTATTTGCTGTGGTTTTTTGATTTGATCGTGAGAATACTTTGGACTTGCGTGGATAAACAATGAAACGCTCATGTTGCTTTGGACTTGAGGTATTTTTTTGTATCTCTATAACATTAGATTTTGGAAATAAAAATGAATCTCTCATGTGTTTAGCTTGAGTGTTTCTTTCTTTCATAGATCACATTTCTAATTTTCTCTTTAAAGAATGAATCTAGATTTTCTTTCTTGCCTATATGTTTCACATAGTAATTAGACCGTATGAACACTATTTGTGGCGATCTTGAGAGAGTGGGCTTCATTCGCTTGTCTTAAATGTGAAGCTCTTCTTGACGATAGATCCCCTTGTAGGTAGGGAAGGATTTGTTATTATCTCATTGTCCCACTTGGTTTGGTCTTCAATTTTTGACGGTACTTTTGTTGAAATTATTTAGGAAGAAATTTCTTGAGAATAATAGTAATTAATCTAGTATCTATTAAAGTGGTATTAACACCACTTAATTGAGTTTTAATTGCATCAAAATTGAGTAAGAATTTATCCATGGTTTTTAAATCAGTATACCTCAAGCTCTCCAAGTTATCTTGGAGTTGAATCTTTTAGGATTTGGATGAGCTGCCATACATCTATTGTAAAATGTCCCACGCTTGATGGGCTTTGGTGCAATGTCCAATTAAGACATAGAGATCATGAACAATTGAGAGACCACTCAATCCAAGAGCTTCTTCATTTTTAGTTTTCCAAGCATCTTTGTCAGCTTGAGAAGTAGAGGCTGCTGGTTCAATAGAAGCATCCGTAGTAACTTCAAGAAAATATTTAAAATGGAATAAAAAGGAAACATGTGTCTTCCATTGATGATAGTTAGAGCTGTTTAATTTAATTTCTGGAATTAGAGTAGACATGATTAATAAAGAAAGAGACAATCAAATTAACTTAAACAAAGTGGAATACAATGAATATATACTGATCAAGATCAAGAAAAATTAATTTAAATTAATGTAACTCTCAACTTGAATGATTAAAAAATGATATGAAAAAAAATTAAATATTTGTTTAAATGAAGGAACAAATTTTAATTATAACTAATTAATGAAGTAGTAATTGAAATATGTTAGAATTGATACAATGAATGTAAGAATGAAGCGATAAAAATAAATATTGAGCGAAAAAAGTATTAACATTTTAAATTTTTTGAGGTAATTTTTTTTGAACAAATGTGAATTAAGTAATTAGATAATAATGAAACAATAAAATAATGAGATTAAATGAGTCAAAGATTAAAGGAATCGATCAAACTAGAACTAGAATTAGATAAACCACATAAATAAATAAGAGATTAGAGTAGTCTCTTGCAAAAAAATGACAAAATTCTCCCTGCCAAGGAATGCTGCCAACATACAAGAATAACTATATGTTATTATCCAAGAATGAACGATAATGGTTTGCAGAATGATAACACCTACCAATAAAAATGACAATACAGACTTATATGCAGAAAATTTTTCTTGCAGACTTACCTGCAAATGTTAAAAAAAGGATAATAAAGAAAAGATGAGCCAACTGGTTAAAACTTGGGGTCAAACTTACTGCAAATATGTTCCAACAGAACCACACTGCAATGTCCGTTTCTCAAAGTCAAGGCAGGGTAACTCTTCAGAATAGAAAGCTGCGTGAAGAAGTGAGGGGCCAAGGATGAGAAGGCAACAAGCTAAGGCTGCTTGAGGCAACAAGCAAGATACGTAAGGCATCAAGATGAAGCTACGAAAGGAAGCCAGCAGACTCCGTAAGGCAGTAGAGAGGTATAAAAAAATATACAAATAAGCAAGCTAAGGAAGCTGCGTAAGGGAGAAAAGAGAACGAAGGGAGAAGTCTGTTGCATGAGGTGATGTTAAATGTGGAGTTGTGCTATGAAATGGGAGGAAATTGAGAGTGAGGGAGATGCAAAATCCTCTATATACTGCGTAGGATAAGAAGACCAAATACAATGCTATAATGCAGTGATTGAAACCCAATCAAAATATAATGCAGTGATCCCTACTGTAAGAAGCTCAATCGTAAGGCAGATGCACAATGAAAAATGCTGCACAATGTAAGACTAAATATATATTGACAGATATAAAATATAATTCAGAATAATAGATGAAATTAATATAATAGAGACAACAGAGATATATAAAATAAAAACATAATAAAGGAATATAATAGAAACTGTAAGACAACAACAGATTAAATGTTATAAGAGGTTATGATATACAAAGATGTAGCAAGAAATGTTAGCAGAGATCTATGAACAGAAATATAAATAATAGAAATAAGAGATAGCAAGATTAAATACAAAGTGTTAGGAGATAATAAATATAGATGTTGAAAATGTATACAAAACAGTAAACATAGTGCTGAAAAATAATAGTGAGAAAAGACTAAACAAAATATAAACTTGCAAATATGATTGTTAGAATGAACAAAAATGCATGAAAAGAAAACCCTTGTGGTTTCCCGACAGAGGGTGAGGTTAGTACATCAAAAAGAACTTGGAAAAGAGATGAAACAACTAAGATTTAAAAAAATGAAAGAAATCCCTGCAAACAAGAGTTAGATCAATAAAAAAACTGATTTCTTCTCCTCAACGAAGATATCTTTCAATAATTCCTGCATGCAACACTCAAAACAAGGATTAAACCAGCTCTGATACCATGTTAGAAACATAAAACAAAATGGAAGAAAGATAAGGAAAGAATCTAAGAGAGAGTGAAAAAGGAAGAGTTTTACCAGAGAGAGAGAGAGAGAGAGAGAGAGAGAGAGAGAGAGATTTTCCTTCAATAGATCAAACACAAGTTTACCAAAATGCTCCAAGACCAACATAAGAACTCAAGGATTTTGAAAGGGGAAAAATAAAGAAAAAAACCCTTGTGTATAATGAATGAGGCACAAAGCCTAAAGAAGAAGAGAGAAAGAGAGCAATAAGCTCATTACAATAATGAGAGCAAGTTTGAGAATGTGAGGAGAAGTGAGAAAATAGAGAAGATTATTGAGCAAGCATGTGTAGAGGCATCTCTTAAATATAGATGAGTGGAGGGGTTTGTATGTAAATCCCATCTTCTATAAATGCCACATTCACATTGAGTGTGAGCCAAATGTGAGATTCCTCTTAAGGAGGAATATCTAATTTCCTTATTAAAGGAATTACAAAAATGTGACATGTCCTCCTACTTGGACTAGAGGACAAATATAATTTAGGATACCTTGGTTTATACTTTAATTACATGGTTCACCAAAGAAAGATTGATTTCTAACAAATGCCTCTTTGAGATTAAAGTCTCAGAGGACGGACTTATCTTATGCCCAGTTTTGTAGGGCTATAGGCCATAATCGCGCTTGCGCGACTACATTGCCTTGTAATTTACATAAGATATCTTTGAAATATGCCCCAAACTAAAATCCATAGTGTAGCAAGCCACCCAGATCACCCCCAAAAGATTGATTACCCTTGTGCAAGGAGGATACCTCACCAAGATCACTTGCCATATCATGCCTCTATTGAGTGTTTGGAGTTGGCTAATACAACATTGTTCAACCCATTAAGTGGTCTTCAATGGTCATATTCTGATTAGCTCTTTGGGTGGTGCCTAAGTGCGGGAAAGGATTTTCATGCTATGCCAATTCCTATAGGAATAATGTGTGCTTGGTTTACCTTCGCTTCATGGGCTTGATGTGTATGTTTGATCCCCAAACTTCTGTTAGAATTTTTCCAAACACAATAAAAACCTGTCAAATTTTTCCTAAAAACAAGCGGCAAATTGTTTAGATCACCATAATATTGTACCAGTCAGTGCAGTTTATCATATGAACTAGGATTGCAGACCCCTATTTCACCATATTATTGCATCACAAATAATTATCGCATTAGTAGAAAATAATTATCATATGATTCAGGGTTTTAAACTCTTCTTCACCATATCATCATTTCAATTAAAGTATTGTCTCCTAAGGGCTAAGGTTTTCATTGTATTATCATATCATTTTCTGAGAAGTGTCATACAAAAACTATCTTATTTCGTATGGGTCTATGTCATTTGAACTCCAAAACATGGTTTTGACATGTGACATCATCAAATTTAACCTTCAATCTAGTCATCAGGTCAAATCTTCAGTCTGTCCTAATCAACATTCTTGGGTCCTAACCTGGTTGTTTCATCCTATTATGATAAATTGATCATGTATCCTTGCCTTCATGAATTTTGGTCTATTGGTTCTTCATCCAAGTTTATCCAATACTCAACTTGTCTTAGTCTCAATCCATCAATCAATACTAGTTAGTTGGAACACAAGTGTCACCTATCAACCATTCAATCCTTATTCTCGACATCTTGTACCTAGTTCATCATTGATCCATATCAATCTTCAAACATCATATTTTATCAAATCCTTTGAGACAAGTCATCAATTCCCTATCCAGATATTGATCCAATCAACCTAATTAATTCTATCTCTCGGTTACCTCAATTTTCATGCTAGTACAAACCAGGAATCAACGTCAAAAGGAAATCCTAATTTAAAGGGAAAGTTTATAGATACTTCAACTCTGGGGCTCTCATCATGTCAAAAATCCAAATCCGTGACAAAAAATCTGATTCAAAACCATTCCTCTGCACAAAAATCAACCCCTCTACATCAATCTTCGGGTCATCAATATCAATTATTTTCTACTAGTCAATACAAACACTTCAAAATCTCAGTATGTGACTAGTAAAATCATGCTAATCATAGTAGAAATAAAATGCATAGGAATCATAGCACACTTGGAGATAGCTTTGATGAGGAAATCACAGAAGAAGATATCCAAAAGTGTCATCAAGACAAAGGATTTCAAAAGATGATGCAAATAATTTTGCAATTGGACAAAGAAAAATACTTCAAGCATCTTGCTTATATGGGAGTGAAACTTCCTAAAGATTTTGACATTGACCGAGTCATACCATAAGAAGAGGAAACACCTATATCTCTTTTAACGAAACAACTTCAAGACATGAAAACTAAGCCTATGAAAATGAAGAAAGAGAAAAAACCATCAAACAAATACTCCTTGGAGGTCATATGTCCTTTTCCATTTGACAAATACTTGTTCATGACACCTTTTCCCTCAAAGGTCAATATTCCTAAGTATGAAAATTACATTGGGGAAAGTGACCCCCCAAGATCATGTAAGAGAGTTCCATACTCTCAGCATGGAGTTTATGCATGACCAAACATACTTAATGCGGCCATTTCCATGAAGATTGGGTGGTTCCATTATGGAATGGTTTTCCAAGCCACCTTCAAGTAGTATCGGGTCTTTCAAAGACTTAATCAAATAGTTTATTCAACATTATTCTTATAATATCAAACATGTGGTCAATATGTTAGATCCATGTAACAAAAAGAAGCGGATTGGAGAATCCCTCATACTCTTTCTTCAACGATGGAGGAAAATATTTGTGAGATATCCTAAGAAGATCCTTGAAAATGAAAAATTGGATACCTTTAGAAACAATCTAGTTTTAGATATGAACTTTGCACTTCAATTACAACAATTAATGACTTTGGATGAGACGGTTGAAAGTACCATAAAAATTGAGGATGTTTTGATATGGAAAGGAGAAATAAAGATTTAAAAGGGAAAAAAATCCTCTAGAAATTCTAATCCTACTTCCAACAACAACAAAAAATCAAAATTTTGGAACAAGAACAAGAACGTGGTAAATGATGGAGTTGTGGAAGCATCCCACATCAAACCCAAGTAGTCAGTATTCAATCTCTCAAGAAATATTCAAGATGCCAACATTCCTACCACTACATTGGTACCTAAGGAAAATCATGGGTACAATAAGGACAAAGAAACTTGGGCAATTGGGTCTAAGAGAAAATTCACTCCTCTTGGAGTGCCTTTGGACGTAGTATTGAAAAATCTCTTGGCACACAAGATCATCACATTTATAGAATCATGACTTTGGGAACCACCAGTCAAACCAAAGTGGTAAAATGATAATCACTATTGTGAGTACCACCCCAATAAAGGTCATAGAACAAAAAAATGCATGAATCTTAAGCATGCGATCCAAGATCTGATTGATAACGAAACAATTATAGTGGATGGACATAAAACCAATGAGGATCACACAACTTTCAAGGAACCTCTACCTAAGTATGAAAAAGGTGTACCTTTAAATTCCAAGGATGATAAAGTGAATTATACATACTGAGATAACAATGTGATTATCATGCTCAAAGATTCTAAGCATTCAATCAATGTCATCATTATCAAAGACAAGAAAGAATATGATTCTTCCAATGCAGTAAGTTGAAGCCAACATCCAAAATTCACCCTCAAAGGTGTATCATCCAATAAATTGGTGGTATCATCCTCCAAACCTTCAACGTCCAAACAACTGGTTTCATCAACATCCACAATAAACTACAACTTGGTTGATCAATTACAACCCCCGCTCATATTTCTATTCTTGAATTTCTTAAGATCTCACCATCACACAGAGAGATCCTTGATACAACTCTTCTTGAGATCACCATTCCAAAAGACTTAGATGTTAATTGATTCCAAGAAATGGTGGGTCACTTTACTTCACCCCACTATCTATCCTTTTTCTGAAGAAGATGATAAGCCACTAATTGATCCGCATAATCAGCCTTTTCACATAGAGGTATTAATCCACACACATCGCGTCAAACATGTCTTGATAGATGGAAGTGCTAGTTTGAATGTCTGTACATTCAATCTAGTCAAATCATTGGGTTTCTCTAAAGATGCTATAGATCCAAGGAGGAAAATCAAAATAAAAGCCTATGACGAAGAAGAAAGATCATCAAAAGGATTGGTGGTATTGTTAATCTCTAAGTTTTGTTGATGATTAGTGACCAACACTTAGTCATTCACTTAGGAAGTTTTTAGTTGGCTATAACTGTGGCCGAGCTAAAACTATGCAAGGTCGAGCAAAATTGCCAAGCAGTATTCAAGTTGCTGAGTAGTATCATGCCGAGCTGAGTAGGTTACTTAGTGCCGAGCGACAGAGATGATAAGTGCCAAGCATAACATTTTTTGTATACATATCTGGAATGATTCAAACTTTGAGGATAAGTGTTCAGGCCAACTTATATAAGCTTTTTGGGCTGACTTATGTATGCATTTAATATTTTCCTATGGAGTTGGTTATGCATTTAATTATTTTATCTTATGCATCATCTATTGTAATCATTAATTGTAATACCTTCAAGGTATGGGTAATAGATCTTGATCATTGATTTAGATCTCGCTATTAGACTTGAATAGATATATAAGATTGCTTCTAAACCCTATTTTAAAAGTGTGTGGAGAGAAGTGGTGAATGCATTTTTGAAGTGAAATGCACAGAGGGTTATTTTGTTAAGAAGTAGAGATCTAGCAGAGTGATAGCATAGTGAAAAACAGAGTAAAGTTATATCAGATTGTGAGATCATAGAAGGTACTGGAAAGAGGAGATCCATCATCAGCATCTGAGTGCATAACGAAGGATTAATACTTGAGACATTCTAATCATTGTATCAGGTGAAAAT
>JAGRRI010026214.1:0-13341 GCA_018584345.1 Thuja plicata
TGAACTTGGCATTTGTAATGTATTTTTTGTTATTGGATCAATGTATTTTTCCCACTTATTCATTATGTTGGCATACTTATTCATTATTTTCATTATTGTTACTGATTAGTTGTTGAGTTTGTGATCTATTTCTCCCTTGGGAATGCTTTTTAAGTAGAAACAGTAGGATATATACCATCTATCTTTCTTGAAGACTCTTTATCAAAAGGGGATCAATGTCCTTTATCTTCAATAGAATAAGGGGTGTAGAAGGTTTCTTTTCATCCATTTGGGTATAGAAATTGAGTGGTATACCCAAACGATGCAAAGCATCTTCTGCACCCTCGATTTCAGTGAAGAGAGAAATGCCATTAATACCCTTTGGATAAAGAAGCTTCATAACATAAATATGACATCCTACCATTACTACTAGAAAATAATTTCCAAGGGATCATAGATGCTCTATCCTACCATAGACACATGAGTGTTCCTTATCATAGCCTTAACATAGGCTCAAACTCATGAGGTTGTAGAGGACCCAATTGATCTAGATTGACCAATAACAACTTCCACTTTCTACATTGAAAAAGTACCATATCTCTCTCTTCAAGGGTGGGTTATTCATTACTACCATGTCATGTTGTATTCAGTTTTATGTAGCTCTAATTGTTTATTGTCTATTATGCAATCTTTAGCATATGTATTAGGTGACTCATGTGACTTATGTAAATCTTTAGAGAGAAATGCCATTGATACCCTTTGGATAAAGAGGATTGATACCACTTCTACCATCCTTTAAAAGACTGGTTTTAAAGTTAAACCTAAACTACAATGTCTCTGCAAGTTACGTAGGCAAGGCCATCTATGATGAGCCCCCAAGACATTAGGTTTGGCCCTTAGTTCTTGTACTTTTGAGTTCTTTCTTGATCTTGTCACCCCTTACTAATATTTTACATATTTTGCATCTCTTTACGAAACTAGTTTTAAATACCTTATGATTGATTTAGCTAAGTTATTGATGTAGCTTATCTTAGTTTTAAATAGCGACAGTAGGACACTAAACTCTTAAAAACTCTAAAGTGACACTAAAAAAATGCATGGGACATCGAGCCGTCGATAATTGCCGACGGCTCGACGTCGCATGTATAGAAAATTCATCGCACGTCTGTCATAATTGCCACACTACAACTGCAACACCTAGGTGTCATAATAGCAATAGAGAAAATGTAACGACAACATGATAAATATGATAGTTGGATCGTATTGCGACACCTAGACGTCACTTTTTGTAGATGTGCGATGAATTTTCTATGTGTGCGACGTCGGGCCGTCAGACAATTACCGACGGCTCGACGTCACATGTATAGCAAATTTGTAGCACGTCTAAAAAGCGACAGATAACATGTGATGCCTACGTGTTGTAATATAGGCAGATGAGGTGCAACACGTACATTTCGTAATAGCGACATATAAGATGTGATGCCTATGTGTCGTAATAGTGACAACTAAAATATGTAACGGCAACATGGTAACCATCATAGCCGGCTCGTATTGTGATGGTTAGTACCATCGCAATAATGACAGACAATGCAACTGTCGTTAATTTTGACACCAAAACTGCAACATTGGTCTCTGTCGCTAGGCCGACGGGACAATGTCAGAAAAGCAACACATAAGCGTTGAAAAGAGGCCTCAAATGTACTAGTGTCATCTACTAGGTTAAGTTGGATAAATATCTCAGCTACTGCAAAGGTGCTTGAGGTACGAGGGCTATCCCACTCATACTCATGAGAATCACTTTCAGTGTCATGCCCATAAGGTATCTCTTCTTTGACATTAACCAAGGAATCCTACTTGAGGGACACTTGTCTATTTGTTGTTTTCATTTCTTGTGGGAGTAGCTATTGAAGGATGCCATTGATTTGGTTATGTCCATATCCTCGTCCACTGGTTTGTTCAACAACTATTGTTTTATGGGGAATTCATGAATGAAAACACTTGACCTATATCGACCATATCCTAATCCTTGTTTATTTCCCTGTGTATCTAGTAAAATAGGCTCTACCACTCCTTGATGTTCCGATCCTAGACCTATGATTCCAATATACCCAAATCATTGCAACATTGTAAATCCATTTCCATATTAAGCAAGTGGAAATTTGAGTAGTGGTGTATCTTGAGGCTCTCTGTACAACCACATAATGATATATCCCACTAAGGCTTCTTCACTTAGTTCCCCTCATCTGATGAATGTTGCGGAGGGTTGATATCTATAAATGATAGGTTATAATGTTTGGATGGGTCTTGGTCGACCATATGGTTTAAGAGACAAGGGGAGGTTGAGTATGGCGAAGGCTTTTATGTAGTGATACTCATCGCATCCTCTATCTGTGACTGATATTTTTGTCCTCCAGTCTGGTGTGTTTTTGAGGATTGAGGTGGAACTAGATGGTGGGCATGCTTCTTGATTTACAGGTACTTGGTTTTGCATGGTACCTCTTAGTTTATTGCAACATTGGAACATATTAGGATCTCCTTCTATTATGAATTACATGTATTGATGAGGAAATTTCACGTGTCGATAGTAGCTGGTGGAAGGTAGTGTCTACATCTCATGTAACTAAGGACGTCTTAGTAGCATAGTATATCCCAGCTCTAGATCCAAGATCTGGAAGGCTATATCTTTGATGACCGGTCCTACCTTTATAGGTTAGACAAGGAATCCTTTTGAAGATCTCTCTACCTCATCATAAGCTCTTGTTTTTATCCTTCAATTAATTTCAATGCTTGAATCTAAGTACCCCAAGGTTTTTATTACTTTTAAACTACAAATGTTAAGTCTCACTTCGTCATCTATGAGGACTCATTGGATTTTCTATTTATGCACTTGAACTTGTAAATGTAAGGCATAATTATGTAGAGGCTTATGTGTGGGCACATCACGGTCTATGAATGTAGCATGTGTTTGGGATGTGATGTGTTTTACCATTATTTGAAAGTTTTTGAGTTTTATGTCCCTCAGAACAACAACATTTTGAAGGGCTTGATCCAAGGCTTGCTTGTGCCGCGAGGATATGTATAGGAGATCGAAAATGGATATATGAGTAGGTGTGCACTTAAGCTGATTTAACAAGTTGTACTCTAGATTTTGAGGTGTAGCAGAAGCTGAAGGTGCCCTGTGCAAGACAAACTTGGAATGACAAGTGTTTACAACACAGTTGGAATTGTTGCCTTTGATGATGATATAAGTTGAGTTTTGGTCATTAACTAGGCTGACATAATTTATCACATTATCTGGTGAGGGCTATGTGTAGCTGGCTTGGTTAGATTGGTTTCTGGACATAAGAGATTTCCCTTTTTTGTGATTTTTCAAGGGGTCTTTAAAGATTGTATGATCTATATTCACCCTTGGGTTTGCATTTTCAACCTCAATTTGACCTTGTTCGATGAAATATTGTATTATTTTTTTGATCCTATAATAGTTTGATGTTGTTATGGCCTTTGACCTAGTGGTATTCATAGAAATCATTATCATTCCACCATTTAGGTTTAATAGGACCATTCTCAAATTCTCTTATCTCCAACAAAGTGATCATATTCATTTGGATTAACTTCTTTAGTATTGATTCGATGGGTTGTCCCAATGACATGTAGTATTGTTTTGCGAGTGGGGGTCCATGAGGTCATTGTGTGTTGAATTGTGACAAGTTGGTCATTTGTGTACTTTCCACATGTGTTTTTATTACTGGGGTTTTATTTTGCATAGGTGTCCCTTTTAGACTGAATTTTGGTTGGATGAAATTGACAGTTTTTGCATCTATGACGCTGTCATTTGTGACATTCTTGTTTTTATTCCACCATTTTGATTTGTCTCTGGGGGGTTTGGTGGGATTTTGTTTATTAGGTTCAGGGAAGATTCCCCTTTTGATTAATGACTACTCACATCACATTCCCTTTTTGACCAATTCTTTGAAATTTTGGGCAAGTTGTAATTCGATTGTGTAATCCATGATAGGTGTTGGAGCTCTAATTTTTGGCAAAATTAAGAGTCCTATATAGTGATAAAAATCTAAAAATAGCATTATAAAATCCATGCCAAATAATTTATGACGTGATGGAGTACATGAAATGGGATACAAAATATATTACTTTTACTTTTTAATTAAAAGTTGAGGGACTGACGAAGGAAGCTCTGTGACAGGAACAATCAAAATTCTGTAAGTGAAGGTTTCAGAAATGCTGGAATTTCAACCTGCTGAAAAGATGATGTCGACAGAGAATTAAAATGATAAAAAATTGAAAATCTAAAATAGACCCAGTTTGGAAAATCAAATTTCCTGTCTCCAGTAAAAATATTATGTTCGTACAATATGTTTTGAATTTTTGGCTAAAGCCAAATCCGAAAGATAGGTAGTTATTAGTTTGTTTGTTGGTTAGTTTTTTCAAAAGAAATTTTTAAATTTTAACATAGGGTGGTGTCTCTTCACCCCAAAGGGGTGTGAAAACCATTGGTCCACGTATATATGTGGTGTAAAATGTAAACAAAAAAATGGGAAGAAACACATTGTATAATAGAATTTGATCACAATTGCAACATGAACTTTAATGTACTATTTTTTCAACATTAAGAAAGAGATAAGTACTTCTTCTTTCACTTATGGTAATAGTTTTTAATTCTTTCCAGTTAGTTTCTCAGATAAATCCATTTAGATATATTTTTTTATTGTGTTGAATTCTCATGTTATTTGTAAAGTGAAATGTATATACAATTTGATCATCAGTTGAAAGGTGTGGTTGACAAACTTTCCTCTCTTCTATTGGTCTCTCAAAGGCAAAGCTAAATTCAGTAGAACTAAATATATAATATGGTTCCTATTATAATTCATGTAGAAGCCCTTGAAATGATGGTCTTGTTATATACAAGTTATTAAAATTGTCTCTGAGTTGTACGTAGGATTGATATAGAATTGACTCTATTGCCCAAGTAGGAGCAAGGCACTGATCTTATCAATAATTCGAATATAGTCATTTAGTTCATTGTTCAAAGTTTCTGATATTTTATTCCTTTGGTCTATTTCATTTTATATACCTTTTGTCAAACATTTACTATTAATCAAAGCATTTCAATTTTTTGCAGCATTCAATATATAATTGATCGAGATACTTACAATTTGATTTCTCTCAAGTTTATTTGCCACCTTGAGAGAATCCACAAAAATTATATTCAATTATATGATATAAAAATCCTTTGAATCAACGTATTTGGTTAAGGTATAGGTCTACCACCCTTGGCTTTACAGAGCTAGAATTACAAAAGTTCAAACCTCCATTTGGTCGAACTTGTTAGTTGGCAAAAACAATTGGGTTTCCCAGTATTGGATTGGCAAGTCCATAGGAAATCCAAACCATTGTTTTTGGGCACCAACAATAAGGACAAGGTTATCCATGAAAATGACTACGAGACCATTTTTAGGTAAATCATAAGGAATTTAGTTAGTTGTACTTCTTCATCTTTGAAGGAATTTGGAGAAGGATTCACCCTCCTTCAATTTTGTGTCGTGAAGGTCTTTGATAGTAACATTTCACTCGATGTTGTGATGGAAGTGGGCAATGAATTTTGAACAACTCACCCCATGATTAGATGTCATGGGGTAGATGTGAGAACCATTCTATTGTTGGTCTAGCTAGTCTTTAAGTAAATAACCACATGAAGTATGTTTCATCATGAGTGACCTCTATGCAACTTATAAAGAATTCCCTAATGTATTCGATAGGATTCATTTTTCTCTGATGTTTATCAAACTTGGGTACCAAAAAATGTGCAAGGAAATGAGGCATATAAATTGAATGATCAAAACGGTAGGGATATAAGTCCTTTGCAGTGTAGGACTTTGGTTGACCCTAATTTTGAAGATTTTGCAACTAAGTTTGCATGTTTTGAACTTGCTACAAGAGGATATCAATTTGTGACGGTGGCATGTTTCCAACATTAGGTTGTGGTATTTGTTTCCTGGTAGAAAATATGTTAGCTCACCTTTGATACTGAGCTTGTGATGTAGGTAAGTATGATATGTTATAAGCTTGATATTGAGTTCCACATTGTGGTATTTTTTGAAAATGTGAATCATTATGATTTTGAGATTGTTGATGTTGGGGTTGGTATTGTTGTTGATACTGAGATTGGGTTGATATTGATATTGGGGTCTGACATGCAATTGGGGTTGGCTTAACATAGGACCAATAGATATCGATCTTGTTTGTAATTACATTTATCGAGGTATGTATCTAGTTAAACCTGGTTGTGTTGTATGACTAGCAACAAGCAGATTGGATTGGGTATTTTGCACTGACGACTAGGCTTGAGCATTTGATATCGCAGGGCTTGATGAAGTCATTTGCAATGACCCAGCTGTGGTGGATGAGTTATATTGCTTGGCATTGTGTGGTGCACCTTGAGGGGTGGATGGTTGTGAACCTACAATGTTTTGATGAGTTTGAATGCCTTGGGTGTGCATCACAGCTTGGGACATGTGCCACCCAGAGGAAGAACTAGATTGTGTGTATGTAGGAGTTTGAGTAGTTGAAGAGGCTGGCTATGAAGACTCAGGAACATAGGTATCTTGTGACACTACATGTGGTGCTTGAGATGGTCCTGTTGAGCCTTGGTCTGATAATGGGTTTTTCAGGCCATATTGTGGATACATCAAAACCAAGGGGTTTTACCCATGTCTCTAAAATTCTGGCTAGATATCTTTGAGGATTAGGATCAACCACATTATCCATTATTAAGGAGGTGTACTCATCCTGTTCTTTGAGACCATTTTTGGTTACACCATCAAACACAAAGGGATCAACAAGTGGTTGTGTCATCTAAGGGAAATTATTTGATTAGACAAAAAGGTGTGTGTCATCATAGGGATTAGGATCTTGTTCCAATTCCCATGGAGGAAATAGATTAACGCACATGTCATTTAGGTTATTCCTTGTTTGAGATTGAGTTACTGGTCTCCAACCAAAAGTGAATGTTGGGAGTGACATATTGAAACAATTTTGGTCATAGGATATGATGTGATCATTTATGTGTCTAGAAAAAAGGTGATACCTCTTCTAACAAGTTTTTTGGTCCCTATTTAGAAATGACAATCTTGGGGAGAGAGGTCGATTTCTCTTGATCTCGGGGTTGGATTGGTTCGATGTTGACTTGAATCTTGCTTTAGATGAAGCGTAGAGTTGGGGTTGACTGGTTTGATAGGTTTGATGATGGAGAGATAAAAAGAGGTCCAGAATGATCGATTAGATTAACAATCATAAATGATTACCGAACCTAAAAGAAATGTTTCCTAATGTTGAAGATTTTGGTACGATTCTATTTGATTTTAGGATATGATTTGAGTACTAGACTAATGAAATGGCATTTTGGAGACTCAAGATTGATGCACTTGACCTGATAAAATAGGGGGCTCTAAAGAATACTAACACTGATCAACTATGGAATTCAGAGGGAAAATTGTGTTATTCTATGATAGGTTACTTGTTTGTAGGTTCCTAATGACAATTTGACAGATTTTGAGTTGATGTTTGATCAGTTAGGTTGTTCATTGACCACTTACAAACATGATGACCTTTTGACAAAAGTGTGTGTGTTTGATGGATCTAAAGTCTATAGTTTATAAAACACGCCAAACATAACAAACACAAAGTTTGATTTACACTAAGTTATGCATAAGGAAAATTACAATCCTATGGAAAGGACGAGACAATATTTGTTGAGATCCCACTTAGATCCTTAACTGTCGAAGTGAGCAGGCATCCTAGCTACACTTATTCATAACAAATAACTTATAAGTTTGGTGGCACAAGATCTCCCTTATAGTGCACTCTCTTCTCAGGCACACCAAACTTAAAATTCCTTGGGTCATCATCTCCCAGGGAACTGCTATCTCTACTAAGAATTGCAAGAATGTGGGGTAACTTTAGAGGTTCGACCTCTTGTATCAGAAAATAGAGGGATTTTGGCAACTACAAACACTTGGCTCTTTTAGCAAGGTAATCTCGTTCAGGCGTCCATGTATTCTCTCTCCCTTGGGAGGCTTCCTTCTTGTAGAACACTAGGTATTGGGGAAGACGATATAGGTAGACAATTAACACCCGTAGTGAGGCTTTTGGCCCCCACTCATTTTATATAACAACTAAGAGTTGCTTGGCTTTAGCCTGTTATTGCTCGAGTCATTCCTCTTGGGTGAATTTTTATCCCACAAGAGCAACCCTCTAAAAAAAATTTAGTGTTACTAACACTTTTCTCTTGCACCTAGGACCACGCGAGCTAAGGGAGAGGATAGTGTGTGTTAGCGGCAGTACCACTCTGCGAGCACAAATGTACCAATCACACAAGACAGATTATTTTAAAGCCCCAAAATCAAAGTGTGAAAGACATACATGGTGTTTATTTTATGTCCAAATCCAAGTGTTCCTAATTTAAAAAGACACAGTAAACAATTAAACTACTCTTGCAAATATCACAAATTAGTAGTTTTTTAGAGAACTCCCCCCAACCTGCATGAAAATGATTAAGGAAAATCAAGTGAAATCTTCTTCTTCCACAGAGCCACAAGATGAAGACAACAAGATTAGTAACCCAAAATTTTAATCTAGAAATCAGTTGGAAAGAATATACTCCAATATTGAGGTAAACCATATTTTACCTGATAGCCCCGAATGATGTTCATGTATATGTTAAGGGCTTCTTCTTGTTCCTAATTCTCTATTTACTCTTGTAACCACTCTAGGCACAAGTAGTTAGTGATATTCTTCCTTAAATATTTCGGGTGTTCGAGTGACGATCTTCCTAGCTTTGATGTGTTTAGACATCCAATTTTCCTTGCACTAGTAAACAAAATAGAAAGTATAATAGTTAACCTTAACTCTAGAAATGTTATGAACAACTTGATCATAATGTTAGTCAAGACATGCAATCAAAAGTAATGATATACAAGTAAAAAAGAAAGATATGCAAACAAAAGGAATGACATGCAAACAAAAAAGCAAGACATGAAATCAAAAGAAATGACATGGAAGCAAAAAATCAAGACATGTAAACGAAAGGAATGACATGCAAGGAAAAAAGCAAGACATGCAAGCAAAAAAGCAAGACATGCAATCAAAGGGAATGACAAGCAAGCAAAAAAGTAAGACATGAAAACAAAAGGAATTACATGCAAGCGAAAAAGGAAGACATGCAATTAAACCCTTAGTTAACCATCTTAATTAACATTAGATGGGATTTATATGGTTCAATTCTATCCGCCTGATTAGATCTAAGTGAAAATTGTTGGGTTCATTGATTCACCTATTTAGATCTATCTGGAAGATTTGTGGTTCGTTCACCCCCTAATTAGACTAGATGGAAGTTGTTCATTTTAATGACCAATTAAAAATTGTGATTCATTGCATGTTTAAAACATGAAGCCCTGCATAGATCACAAGTTAGACTCCTGCAACCTAAATGCAACAATAAATTAACCAAGAAAACCTGCATGCAATAATAAATTACAAATAAGATTTAGTGTGATTCATGTCGTGTTCACCATTATGTATAGGGGAAATCCACACAATACTCAAATAGATGATTAGTAGCACCGAATTATTAACAAGATGAAGCTATTAATCAACATCTACCCTATGAATAATAAAAATATTAGCACATGAATAATAAAACTGGAAACAAGATACTTAAATCTAAAACATTCCTCCTGTGCCTACACCAAACCTATCTCCAAAACACGCTTTTTAGTTGTAGCCTCCACTAACTCCTGTTAAAATGATACTGTTTCCCTAGCCAATCTAACCACAATAGCCACCCGTTTCGCCTTCTTCACTTCCAACTCCTCAATACGCTGAGCCAAGTGTCGCTCTACTGCCTCCAGCTGGGTGGTCAGCTCCTCCAAGCTCTTTGTGCATCCACCAAGGTAGCCTCACTCTAGCCGAGACATACTCTAAGTGCCTCGAAGCGTAGTACCCCTCTCGAAAGGCACAATACTTATGCAGGGTGGTCAATCCATTGCATATGAGTTTAGGAAAATTAAGGATCATGAGACTAACTATCCTACCCATGACCTTGAGCTTGCAGAAGTGGTGCACGTACTTGTGAGATGGAGGCATTTCCTCTTAGGACATCGATTTCAGTTACATTCAACTCATCAGAGTTTGTAGTAATCCTTATACCTTGTTGTGTACTTCTATCATTTCTCTGGACTCTTCTGGTATGTAAATAACTGACACTGAAAGTGGTGATTTCTGCAACATCCCAACTTAGAGATTCAAGAACATATGATTAAGAACAAAATGATAACCTGATAGCAAATATTCAACCATAAAATCAATCCTTATTTTTTTGATAATTAGATTGGAGAGTGGTTTTTATAGTGATTCAAGTTCAGCTGAATGATCGAGATTTGATTGAGAAAATCAAGATCAATGGTTGATAATGACTAAGACTGATTGATTTTATATTGTTGCAAGATTGGTTAACAAGATTTATTTCTATTTCCAACTCAAAAGCAACAAGTTGATTTAAGAAACATAAGAGTTAAAGAATAACAATTGAAATTAGGAGATTTTGAGGATTTGACAAGATCTTAGTTTCCAAGAACGCAAAATTGGGACAAGATTAATATTAAAATTAAATGCATTTTCATGATTTTATGTAGATGTGAAGTTTGATTTTTTTAATATTTCAATTTGGATGAAATTAAAAATGAAAAAAGAATGAAGAAATTTGAATCTAGGAGAGAAATGAAATTAAATGAAATTTAAAAAATAATTTAATTAGAAGAATTAATTAGTCAATTTAAATAATTTGGAATAATTATTTAAATTGCGGGATAATAGAAATCGAGTTTAATTAAATGACAAAGACCACTTAATTAAAGGTAAATTAATTAAATAATAATATTATTTAACTAATATTAGGGAGAGGTGATTAAATGATGAAGCGATTAGATTAGTGAGGAATTAGGATGAAGAATATTAGTTAGAAGAATTAAGGTTAATTAATTAAATAATTAAAGAATTATTCAACTAATAGAGGAAAATTAGTATTAATGAGCGCTCACAAGTGTGAGATAATTTTAGGTGTCTACAATATTATCTAAAAATGTGTTAAAACTTTATGTTTTTGAATTTGTGACTCACTTTAGAATGTTGTTAATTTTCTGGCTCAAGTACATTATTTAACTATTGCATTAACTTGCATGATCATGTAGTCCCCCTCCATCACGATTTTCTTTATTAAATTTCCAATAGATAATTTGAATATTTTTCGCAAGAGTCAACACTTATGCTTCATCATCGGTTGCCTTTGCCAAAAAGAATACATCTTATCTAAATCAACAATTTGCTTTACTACAACACAAATCAACTTGAAGGAACCATTTGAAGATATTCCCATATGCTTTTAACCTTTTTAATATAGTACCCCATTATTAGAGACACAAAAGACAACTTTCTATTAGTCTAATTCCATGAGAAAACTAATGTGTCATTTATACACGACACACATTAATTGAAGCATATATACAATAACAATGTGATTTTGTACTGGCTAAAATATTGAGATCACAATACATGATTCCATCTCTCTCCTTATAGTGAAGCGAATGAAGAAAACAAGTAGGAAACAACAACACTCTATTACCTAGTTTAATATGACTTATGCGTATAGCAAAAAAACACATATAAGGGTTGAAAAGAACTAGAGAGAAAACATTGTCATAGCTCAATTAAGGATTAACTCCTAAATGCCCATATATGGGATATACAAATAATGTTGCTTAAAGAAGAGTAGGAAGAGAGGGTTTGTATTTTTTGCATCATAAGAATGATAGAAACAGAGGAACATTTCATCCTCCAATGTCCAAGGTATGTTAACTTTGAAATCAAATATTAAAAAACACTAAGAAAATGATTCTTTTGTAAAACAATTTTCAAAATTACATTAAAAATTTATTATAAAAAATAGATTTGGTAACTAAAGAAACAAAAACAAAACAACAACTTAAAAACTATACCTTAGTCTAGAGTGAAGTCAACGGGCCCTTGGTTGCTATGAAGTTGAATGGTTCTACCGAATCCATTGGAGATTAAGTCTTGTTGAGTGGAAGACCCCAATCATAAAGGATGCGTTGAGATTGTATTTGAAACAAATTTAGCAGAATAGATACCCTTTAATTAAAGAGGTTCAAGCCAGATTACGAGAACACTTGAAGGCGCTTGAAGCCTTTTGCCATGAGGTTGGGATGCAAGTGAATATGAACAAAACCAAAGTGACGACATTCTCTTTGAAGAGAAACAAGAAGATCCAAAACATTTTCCTTTTTGAAGGCAATCTGTTAGAGATAGTCAACGAGTACAAACATTTGGGAATCAATTTTCAAAACAAGCTCAGTTGGGAAACATGCAAAACAAAAATAATTTAGGGAGGTTGGACAACACTATATTCCTTACAAAACTGATGTAGGAATGCATAGTTATGGGATTGGAAAACCAAGAAGATGCTTTTTGGTTTGTAGGTCACCCCAATGATACTATACATATACGCGATTTGGGGCAACAACATGTCAGATCAGAAATGGAGACAGGTGGAAAGAATTCAAAAACATCTTATCATGAATAACCTTAAGATTAAAACTGTTGTTCCTTATGATGTCTTATGGGCTGAAATGGGTATGTTCTTGTTAGAGGCCTCGACCATGGTCCGATTGTTAAGCTACTTAAAAGGAACACAAAGTATGGAACAACACCGCTAGCCTAAACTGATTACAGAGGAAAAATTAGATAGAAGAAAGAACGCTTGGATGAAGCAAAACTACAAATGGATGAAAAAATAGGAGGTTAACATACAAGAATGTTTGGAAACAAATGAGAAAATAAAAAAGTTTGTGGGGAAAAAATTCTGGAATATCATACTGTACGCCTCTCTCTCCGGTTTCCCACAGCTTTCCAAGGGCGGGGGTTAGTAGCCAAGGTTCACAATTGAATGCAAATCAAGTACGCAATAACTACTAAACGAATAACAGAAACGTGAGCAATAAAATGTACAAACAATGAAAAGGAAGACAAACGGATGCAAACCCTTCGATGCTTGAAGCTTCTATTGTTTCTCTCTACTCCTTCCGAAACGCTGTTCTTGATGCTCAGTATTGGCTGGGCAGCGTCTATGACTTGAGAAGCGTCGATATTTTGATAATTGCAAAGTGTGTGTGATCGCAAGATAGCTTGAATGTTGACAGAGTAATGGCGCATGTAAGCTTGAAATCTTGGATCCTTCAAATGGTTATGAAGGGTTTATTATATAGGAATTGGTGA
>JAGRRI010026220.1:0-11766 GCA_018584345.1 Thuja plicata
TAGAGATTCAAGATCATAGAATATCCAATTTTGACCATAAGGTATGAAATACTAAATATGCCCCAAGTGATGAGATGCCCCTAGCAATGGGGTTTTTGATTCAGATCAGACTGATTCAAGAATGATGCGAAAAGATTCAATGATGCAATCATCCTGCCCCCTCGGGAGCGAAATCGAAAGATGACACAATAGAAAGATGATCGACAGCAAAAGATTGCAGATAGAAGTAAGATCAAAGATCTAGAGGAATTCAGAGATAGATCAAGAGAAGGCAGAATCGATTTAGAGCGATCGGGAGGTCTTGTTGACTAGGTTTGACCATAGTTGACCAAGGTTGACTAGAATTGACTAGAGTTGACTTTTGATGAAAAGATTGCAAAAGTCGATAAAATGATGATGAGAGATGATTCTGACAAGAAAGAGATGTCAGAAAGTCGACTGCACAAGCGTCAGAGCACGTTGGTCCCAAAATTTTAAAACGCAATTTTGAGCTACTTAGGAGTGTCAGATTTTCATTTTGATCATGAAAATGGATTCAGAACGGTTGATTTGGCCACCTTTTGAAGAGTGAGAGCGAGGATCAAACACTTGGGCAGTCATGATGAAGCCAGGACAAAAGATGAGAACCTTTGAAGAATGAGAAGACAATGAAGAGAGCACCAAAACTATTGCTATGCAAGCTTAAAATGTGAATGCAAGCCTAAGCTAAATGCAACCCTAGGACTTGGTTGTTGGACTCATCGCATAATTATCATCATCAAGTTTTGGAACATCAGATTCGATACAATCCTTATTGGCGCTAATGCAACCATAAGAATATGAATATGACTTTCATCAAATAAAATGTAGGAAACAAACGTAAGTGTCAGGGCACAAAAGCCAAGATGACCTGAACATTGTTTCCAATTTGATATAGTAAGAGTACACAAGAGCAATAACACTCAAAGAGATATTTCCAACCTCCCCTTGGTGTACAAATAAACAAGATCGAGGGATGTAAGGCTTTCCCACCTTAATGCAAAAGCTCTTATCACATACACCTTGTTTATTTGACATTGTTGGATCATCAGAACCATACCTACAAGCAGTACACAATGAAAATATAAATGAAAACCATGAGAACAGATAGCATACAAAGAAAGATTCAATCACAGCTCAGCATGTTTCAAAGTTTACGAATGTGCATGTGTTTACAGTGTTAAAAAACATTGTTGTGCTTGTGAGTGCATTGTGTTTGATTGTCATTGAGAGATGTTTACGTTACGATGTCCAATGTATGTTGAAAAATACAGATGTGTCCAAAGATAGTGTTTTAAAAAATATTGTTTATGGGGTGTTGAGAAACACCAGTTTGTATCAGTAGATAGTTATCCTTTAGAACTGACAAGATTACTGACTCGAGTGTAAACTGAAGATGCGATCAAAGTGGGGAGCCATGCCCCCAAGTAATGAATGTTGATGAATGACTTGACTCATATAGAGAGGACAAATCTGAGTGGATTTCCCCCAAGCTATGATGCTAGGGTCGTGTCAAGTCAGGTGGGATCTTAAAAAGACCCAAAGTGAATTGATGTCAAATACGCAGATAGTGAGTTGATGTGAGAAATCTTAGTAGTACAGCGATAGTAGGCAGACGCAGTGAGAATCACTAGTGACTGACGCGAGAAAGATTCTCAAGTATAAAGATCGGTGTGAGATTTAGGCATCAACGTGCAGACTCAGTGAGGACCACTAGTGACTGATGCGAAGAGGAGAGAGGCTCCAAAAGATAGGACAATGCCCCCTAGACCAGGCAAATGCCCCCGAACGTGACCAGTTTCAATCCATATGAAGTCAAGCAAAATCTTGAAAATAATTGAGAGCGAATGCATGAGCGAGAAAACTAAAGCAGGAAAGCAAACTAAAGTAGGAAAGCAAACTAAAATAGGAAAGCAAACTAAAGCAGGAAAGAAGACTAAAGCAGGAAAGCAAGAGAGCAAATTGCAAGAAAGCCAAAGGATGCCGCGATTGATAGAGCATTGTGGAACAAGAGGCACTTGTTTACTAGGTTTTCACCATCTTGGCAGAAATTCTATTTTTGCTACCATGACGCCTATTTACCAGGTTTTCATCAATGGCACATTTTTCTCCTTTTTTGTTTTTTTGTATTTTTCATTTTTTTATTTTTTTGTATTTTTTCTTTTTTTTTATTTTTTGGTATTATCAAGGTGCTTGTTTACCAGGTTTTCACCAGGATAATAGATACATCAAAGTGCCTGTTTGCCAGGTTTTCACTAAGATGATCATTTTTTAGGACATTTTACAATTTTTAGGATTTTCTCATAATAGAGTATGTACATGAGCATTCAGAAGATATCTCAACTATAGAATTTCTTTAGATGAAGAGCATTGATAGGCTCTTTGAGTTGTTCCCCCTCTGTGGTAGAGAGTTGGTAAGCGCCAGACCTAAATACTGCAGTGATACATACGGACCAAGCCAGTTTGGTTCAAATTTTTCTTTCTGGACCTACTACTGTTGATTCTTGGGGTTCTCTCTCAGGATGAGATCACCCATTTGGAATTCCCTTGGTCTGACCTTCTTGTTGTAGCTTTTAGATATTCTCTACTGATATGTTCGGAGATGATCAAACGCCACTTTCCGATGTTCATCCAGTAGTTCTAGCTTTTGAAGCTGAGATATTCTGATATCATCATCAATAATGAGGCCCTTCAGAGAGACTCGCAAGGTAGGAATCTCAACCTCAATAGGAAGCATTGTGTCTACACCATAAAATAGAGCAAGGGGCGTGGCCCTTGTTGGTGTCTGTATACTGGTGCGGTAAGCCCATAAAGTCGGATTAATCTGGAGATGCCAGTCTCATCTAGATTTGTGTATTGTGCGGTGTAAGATCTTGAGAATAGTCTTATTTGAAGCTTCCGCTTGTCCATTACCCTGGGGATAATAGATAGAAGACTAGTGTTGAATAATACTGAACTTAACGCATAATTCTTTTAGATCCTTGTTCTTGAATTACCCCTCATTGTCAGTGATTATTGATGAGGGTACACCATATCTACAGATGATGTAGTTCAGTATAAACATGGCCATAGACTTGCCATCAGCTACGATAAGGGGCACTTCCTCAACCCACTTGTAAAATAGTTTGTAGCAGTAATGATGTATTTATGTCCCCTTGAAGAAGATGGATGTATCTGACCCACCAAGTCAAAGGCCCACTGCTGAAATGGCCAAAAGATGACAAAAGGAATGAGCTCCTTGGCAGGAACGTGGATCAGATTTCCATGAAGCTGGCATTGTTTGCAAGATTTAGCAAATTATGTAGCTTCTTTCTCCATATTCGACCAATAGTAACCAGCTCTAATAAGTTTGCGAGCCAGTGTCAGGCCGTTAGAGTGAGACCCACAGACGCTTTCATGCACCTCTACTAATGCATGCTTGGACTCATCAGGTTCTAAACACCTAAGGAGGGTACCATCTAGACCTCACCTATATAATTTGTTAGCTATGATGACAAACCGTGAAGCACTGCAAATTAAGTGACGTTTCTCATTTTGGGTGTAAGTGTCCAGAATGATCTGGTCATGAAGGTAGGAGTAAATATGGTGGTAGCAGGATGAGTCATGTCTAATGACTGAACAGATCACCTGGGATTCAGGGGAATTATAAGCAAGGTAGCATAACGTCTCCACTAGGAATTCATGTCTGAAGTCATTTTTTGGCATTTTTAACATGGAAGCCAGAGTAGCCATGGCATTGGCTACTTTATTATCTGCCCTTGGAATTTGTTGGAAAGTAATGTGTGCAAAGTTTTTCTTGAGATCATCAACCATATTTTTATAAGGCACTAGTTTTTCATCTTTTGTTTGGTAGATATCATTCACTTGATTGATAAATAACTGTGAATCTCCAAAGACCTTTAGCTCATTGACACGCCATTCAATAGAAATTTTTAATCCATTAATCAAGGCTTCATACTCAGCAATGTTATTTGTGCAAGGAAACAACATTTTGTAAGCCTTTGGTAATGAATACCGCTGAGGTGCAATGAACAAGATTCTGGCACCTGACCCCTACTGGGTGAATGATCCATCAAAGAACATGGTTCATGCCTGATGTGTGAGAAGCATGATGGACTCATCTGGGAACTTGATCTTTAATGGTTGATAGTCTGCAATAGGTGCCTCAGCCAACTGATCTGCAATTGCTTTCCTTTTGATAGCTTTTCTTTCCACATACTCAATGTCAAATTCACTGAGTATCATGACCCACTTAGCTAATCTACCTGTGAGGGCAGCTTTGTTGAGTAAGTACTTTAATGGATCAATTTTTGTAATGAGCCTTGTAGTGTGAGAAAGCATGTAATGCAATAATTTCTGGGAAGCGAACACCACCGCCAAGCAAGCTTTCTGAATGACAGAATAATTCATTTCATAGGAGACCAACATTCTGCTGATGTAATAGATTGCTCTTTCTTTATTGTTTTGATCTTCTTGGGCCAATAGAGCACCCAGAGATGTTTTTGTAGCTGATATGTATAAGATTAATGGCTCCCCATGAATAGGAGGCATTAATATAGGCAAATTAGCTAGATATTGTTTGATTTGTTGAAGAACTTATTCACATTCTTTATTCCATTCATAGGTCACACCTTTATGTAGAGTTTTAGTAAATGGTTGTGACTTGTCAGCTAGCTGTGAGATGAAGTGCTAGATAGACTGAAGTCGACCTTGAAGACCTCTCATTTGACTAATATTGTGAGGTTAAGGCATTTCCATGATAGCTTGCACCTTTTTGGGATCCACCTCGATACCTTTTGCGGAGATGATATGACCAAGCAATTTTCTGGAAGTTACTCCAAATTCACATTTCTTAGGATTGAGACGTAGTCTGAACTTTTCCATACGATCTAGTATAGGGCTTAGACCAGTAAGATGTGCCTTCCTGTCTATGTTTTTAGCAAGGGTGTCATCAACATAATCCTCCATCATTTTGTGCACCATATCATGAAATATAGTAGTGACTGCTCTTTGATAAGTGGCTCCAGCATTTTTGAGACCAAAAGGCATAACATTCCAGCAGACAATGCCCCATGCACAAGTGAAAGCAGTCTTTTCTTGGTCCTTTGGCGCAATTTTTATTTGGTTATAGCCAGAGAAATCATCCATTAGGGAGTATATTTCATACCAGGTGTTGTCATATCCACAATCATATCAATGTTGGGTAGTGGGAAATCATCTTTTGGACATGCCCTGTTTAAGTCCCTGAAGTCTGTGCAGGATCTGATATATTTGTCATGCTTCGACACTAGAACTATGTTGGAGATCCATTCTGCAGAGTCAATTTCTCTGATGAACCCAGCTTTTAGGAGTTTCTCTAATTCTGCCTTGACAAGTAGAGCCACATGTGGATGCATTTTTCTGAGTTTTTGCTTGACTGGTTTTACTCCCGGAGCTATTGACACGTGATGCATGATAAGATCAGCATCTGCTCTAGGCATTTCAGAGTATGTCCATGCAAAGTTTATCTTTTTCTCTTTGAAGAAATCTGTGAATTCTTTGAGTTCTTCTACAGACAATGATTTAGCCACATCAATAATGTGTGGATGTTCTTCTGTACCCAAATTTACTAGCTAAGTCAGCTCAATTAGCACTGATGATCGTTCTTGGAAATGACTCAGAAACACATCAGTTATCTCATCCTCAGGCGCCTTGAAGAGTTTTTCACCTTTGGATACGTCTATTCTTTTTACTTTTTTTGGCTCTGACACTGCCACGATGTGGTTTTCACCGTTAGAGTGCCTATTTTTTCTTCTTTTGATTTTATGACTAAGATACTTGATATCACTTTCGGTCATGTTGACACTATCTTCGCTAGTGGAGGATGTTATAGGTTCAATAGCATGGAGGTAACAGGCTAGAGCATAGTCATTCTGGAATGTGAGGACTTTGTTGGATGAGGAAGGGGAATTCTAGTCTATTAGCTCAGGATGTTAGAGGGAGAGAGAAGTGATGGGTTCAAGTGCATTCACAGTATAATCATCGAAAGCACGGACTAGTAAGCTAAGACCTAGAGCAATCTCATCCAAAGGTGTATTTGAATCCCTTTGACTCCTAGCGTTCGTAGTAGAAGACACGTTAACATTTATGGAATCAGACTCATTAGATCTTACACTAGACCTTTCACCTATGTCGAGAAGGTCTTTAGATGTATGTGTAGTATCAACATTCCTGTCAAAGGATCCTTCTGAAAGACTGTCGAACTCATATTCATGGGAATCTATGTTTGAACACTAACTGGGATGTTTGCAACATTAAGGTTTGAGAGTTCTTGTGACACCAGCCTGTTCTTGCGTAAACTGCTCTTGAAACTGTGATGGTATGTATCGTTCACCCTGGAAACCAGGGTTTTGTGACACTTTACATTTTTTGTATGTCAGAAGAGTGAATAGAACAACATCATTGGAGTCACTGCTAGCCTTAGTTGTACTGATATGTGTTATGACATCATCTGGCTCAGCAAAGAATGTTGCCGGATCTGGAGGAATAGGATAAGGAAATTAATCCTCATTGAGCTATCCTCTGTGGTGTCAATTGTAGCTGTGCCTTCAGGTTCTGGTGGAGGATCCAGTTTTGGCACAAATTTGTTAATCCCTAGATGGAACGGGATCTTCTTGAAGCCTAAACCAGTTGTATCTTTCGTCCTTCGACCCGTAGCTTTAATAGGTTCAACTAGCCCATTACCATTCATCCCTATTGGACCACTCCCTTTGTATCTAAAGCGTTTCATGATTTTAAGACCTTCACTATTGGGATCTAGTTCACGAGCTGGGGTAGTCTATTCATATATGTCCTTTCCTTTGTAAAGCCAATCTTTAATAGCTCTTTCCTCATCTTCATCTTCTAATGGTGTTGAAGCCCATACAAAGGCACCATCATAAACTATTTCAGGAGTAGTAGAAGATTTATTGTTCTCAGAAGGTCTCCCGTAAGAACGAGGAGACAGAGGTAGAGATGCTAATGATAGCACAGGTTATATTTGATACCCCCCCATGCCTATGTCTTTGATTTTCAAAGTCTGTTCCATGTCTCTAAGCTTGGCATTATAGAATTTTGTGTATTCTCTATTAGCAGGAACAAAACTATCAGCTAACTATGTGAGTGTATTACAAGAATGGCCCATATTAGCAGGAACTGTCACTTTTTCATGGAAAGGAAACTTGATGCACTGATGATACGTAGAGGGAACCGCTTGCATTTCATGGATCCATGGTCTTCCCAACAGGATGTTATAAGAAAGAGGAATGTCTAGCACTTGACAAGTGACATCTCTTTGAACGGGTCCAACCCAAATGGGTAGCACAACTAAACCTTTAGACTTTCTTTCTTCTTCATCATAGGCTTTGATAGTAATTTTCTGGCAAGAATCTATGCGATCTTCATCATAGCCTAGCTGACCGAGCAAGTGAGCAGAGCAGATGTTGAGGCCAGCACCATTATCAATAAGGACACGGTGGATGAGCTTTTGGCCAATCATGACCTCTATATGCAAAGGGGCGTTATGCGGGTGGCTGACTGCATGGTCATCTTCTTTTGAGAAAGATAGATAGTGCGGTGAAGTCAAGTGACCCACTATAGATTGAAACTGGTCAAGATTAATGTCTTTGGGTACGTTAGCCTCTACGAGGGCTTTATCCAGAATCTTCATGTGAGTAGGCAAGATCTTCAACAGCTCAAGGATGGTTATTTGAGCATTGGTTCTTTGTAGCTAGTCGAGAATGCTATAATTAGCAGTAGGAGGTGTGGGGACCATTTTCATGGTCTTGTTGGCAAGGCCAACAATAGCTTTATCTGTGGGTTGTTTCGGTGTGGATGTAGTAGCAGGAGGGTTAGGACCCTTGAGAGTGATCTTAGCACAGGATCTGGTAACGACATTTGTGCAATCTTGAGATGATTCAGGTTCAGATGAGCGAGACCCAAGGCCTCTCAAGACAAACGGGGTCTTAGACTTAGGAGCATCCCCACTCCCCTTGATATTAATCACATCACAATACTCAACTTCGACAGGTTCGATCATGTTGATGACATTGTCATTAGTGGTATGTGTGTAGTTAACCTTGGCATTGTTGTTCTTAGTGTTGGAAGACTCACGTTATTCGTGAGGAGGAAAGGGATCTTTAAATGCCTGATGATCTGAATTCTTATTATGATTATCCATAACAATATCACCATTATCGATCAGATCTTGGACCTTATGGCACAACTTAAGACAAGTAGAATTCTTATGACCCTTGTTCTGATGATAGTCACAGTATGCATTGTCATTCCACCAATGGAGTCACAGTTGGGGATCATATGGACGCTTGTCCAAAGGAGTGAGAACCTGGTTTTGCACCAAAGTCTTGTAAACTACATCAAGCGGTTCTCCCAAGGAAGTGAATTCACGCTTGGGTCGAGGGGCCCAAGGTTTGTTTGTAGAGAATCCGGAAGGTGACTAAGTGTTTGTTGCAGCCTTTTCAGCAGTTTTGATCGCTTGTATACTAGAAGTAAGATTTAAAACTAGTTTTGAAGGAGTTGGGGTCACATTATCAACCGCTCCATCATTCACAACGTCCCTATTCTTGTTGACAAACTTCCCTTTATCTTTGTTGGAAGAGGAGGAACTTTGTTTGTTGTCTTTGTGCAAAGTCAATTCCCCTTTCTTAACCATAAACACCTCTATCCTCACAACTTGCTTAATCATGCTGTCAAAATTGAGGGGACCTTGAAGTTGTACCTGATACCCAAAATCAGGAGTGAGATTGTCCAAGAAGATGTCAATTTTCTCAGATTCGGGTATTTTATGAGGATACTTGGTGCAAAGCTATCTCCATCTCTGGAGAAATGTCAGGAATGGCTCCCCTTGTCTTTGCTTGAGATTGCAAAAGTCCCTGATGTTGATGGGATGTTGTATGTTGTGAGAATAATGCTGAATAAAGAGATTTGCGATCTCGTCAAAAGTCTTAATGTCGGTGGGTAGTCGAGAAAACCACTCCATGGCAGGTCCACCCAGACTTTGGGGAAAGAGATGCATTAAATAAGTTTGATCGTGAATGAACTCCATAGATAGGGCCCCAAATTCTCTTAGATGATCCTAAGGATTGGTGGTACCTAGATATTTATCATACTTAGGGAGTTCAACACCCTTGGGAAAAAGTGGCATATGAAGAATCCTATAAAAAGGAAAAGGACAGATACTCTCCATCGTGAATTGTTGTGCGGGTTTGTCCTTATCCTTTACAAGTTAGCTAATTTGGTTTTGCATATCTTGAATCATCTTTTGCAATTTGGTAGTCTCATTCTCTTCTTCTTTAGTCACAAGTGTTTCCACTTTGAAATCTGGGGGTAGCTTAACTCCTTGGTTTGCCAATTCTAGAAAATATTTCTCTTTATCCTCTGCAAGGAGAATTTCCATCATCTTGATGATTCTTATTAGATTTTACAACATCTATGTCATTTTGAGTTATCGAATCATCATCATTACCAAGGATCTCATAAATGCTTGGGTTCTGATCTTGACTCTGGTCATGTGGAGGAGGGCGATGGTGATGTTGATCACCTTGTTGACCCTGATCATTTTGAGATTGGTCATGGGCCTTGCTATATTGACCTTGTAGGAAATCGAAAGGTCTTCCCATGTTGTTGATGTGGGATTGTGCTATGTGCACAGGTTCAGTGTGAGTGTGTGTATTGAGCTGAGAGTTCGTGGCGAATGTAACTTTTGGTGGGTCAAAGGGGTTGATGGGTTCGGAAGGATCAATAGGTTCACAAGGATTGATAGGACCAAAAGGATTGGTATGATAAAAAAGATCAATAAGGTAGCGAGGATCGTCAATAGGGTCGACCCAATTAGGTTACCTTCCAAAGTTTTGTTGATTTGGAAGAAATGAGTTATGTTGATCTTGAAACAATGGTTCAGGTTGTCTTTGAATCAAGGGATTATAGCACTGCTAGAACACTGGTCTCTGATTCAGACTGGGATCTACACTGAACGGTGAGGAGGAATGTGAGGATCCCTCTTGACTATCAGATTGAACAATAGGTTTGGAATAACCTCTTCCTTGATTACGATATTTACCTCTACCTATTCCGGAACCACGAATGGGAAATATGTTGCTACTTCTAGTCATAATAGGGATAGCCGAAGATGAAATGAGAGAGGACTTAGTATCCAACTAAGAACTTTGTCTCTACAAATAGCGAAAAGGAGACAAAGGCTAGAATAGCTAAGATGTGAAATGCACCCGACACGAATCATCGATAGTATGGCTAGAATAGTCAAGATGTGACTATCGCATCGCAATGTACAAAAGCACAGAAAGGTAGGACAGAGAACAAAGAGACAAAATGAGTTTGAGAAAGAATCGATCGGTTCACAACTTGAGACAATCAGTTTCAGACTGCAGACAACAGGGAAACAGGCAATCAGATCTTAGACAAAAATTAGATCATGCAAAAAACTCATCAGTCAACGGGAAATAGCTCACTATTTTAGGACACCAGAGTACATATTTGCATAAGAAAGTGCTGGTTCGTGCAAGGAAATGCTTAACTACGTGTGAGAAAATGAAAGCTTGCGCGAGGAAATGCTCAGTTTCTGGGATCTCGCATGAGAAAACTCTAGGTTTCAACAAATCAACTCAGTTTTTGAGACAAAAGTCAGATTTTGAGACACAGTCAGGATTGTTCTCTGACAAAATTTCTAGATTTAGGACAGTTTTATGACAGTTCAGATTAGCAATCTCAGTTTGGATGTGACAAGCACAAAGTTTTGATCAAGCAATAGTGACGCAAGAAGTAGTTGCAAACAGTTCTACCAAGGACAAGACAACTTGGTAGAATCATGGGAGTCTTTGTTTAATCATGATTGGACAGTTTAAGACTCAAAACAAGCACTTAGTTATTCCTACAAAAAAAATGGTAGAGAAGACAAAATTTGTGCCTCACTAGCTTATGTGTATGTGTGCACCTCACACAGTTGTGTCACCCCCTAGAGGGTGCCCGTGTTTTTGGTGTTTCCAAGTACTAAATAATATATGTTCAAAGGTTACCCTTAAAGCAGGGGCCAGCATCATATACCACTTCAAGCATCCAGGTGCATACCTATGTTGAGAATCTAGGGGAGAGATTCTTCCCCCTCCCTGCGCAAATATTATGTCTTCTTTCAGAGGTGATCCAGGTAGGCAACTAACTAAGAAATTTTTTAGTGGGATTCCATTCACAATAACCTTCAGTGTCCCTGATATAGGGCTGGGGCCTCATAGCCACACCAACACTTGAAAGTCATACACCCCCACAAGCAGGGCTAGGAGCGGCGTCGCTCAGTACAACAGACAAGGCTTTCTCAAGATGATAGTCAGAATCATGAGAAAGAAGTTACCATGGCTTTGGAGTCTTTGGGCTTGACAAAGCATACTTTATTATAGTGAGGTGGAATCACCGGCGATAGGTGTGTACTCACTTGGGTCATTCCCAGAGGTTCAACTTCCGGCGGGCCCTCTAAAGGTGACACAAAACTTGGCTCGGATTCGAGGGTCAGATTTTTTGATTCTCTCAAAGAGAGAAGAGCATACTTCTCTACCACTTCACCTTACCCAAACACACAAGACATATTCATCACCGAGCTAACTCTCCTCCAACCAATTCACAAGCTTTTGGGTTTCTGATTCTCTCAAAGAGAGAAGAGCATAATCCCCTGACAAGTGAACGTGCTAAAGGTTTGTTACCTTT
>JAGRRI010026235.1:0-28943 GCA_018584345.1 Thuja plicata
CTTTCTCCTCCTTTGAAAAATTCTTCTCACAGGCCAAAGAACCCATCTCTCAATCGGTAAATGCTATCTCAATCTCTTCAAATCTTGACTAGCCTCCTCATACTCATCCTCAGGTTCAAGAATCCTCCTTAAACTAACCAAAGCATTAAAAATCTTACACCTTAACTCACCCGTAAGGTCTTCAAACATTTTCTTTACACATTTAGTGCTCATTCTATCTGATGACCTCTGTCCCTTCAGAAGGCGCAACTGCCTCTGCTCGACAATCAATCTGGAAGATCTAAAGTGTCTGTTACTGTTAACAACCTCTCTCAATCCGACGATCTACCCACCAACATGATGTCTAAAGGAAGACAACCCATTCCAAGTTTCACAATCAACAAAAAGTACTTTCCCATCCATCCTCACATGAATCCTCTGCTACAGTAGGTCAGACCAAAATTCTTCCATACCACATCAAACCATCCAAGATTTCGCAAGCCTAGGAACTAGAATCAACCATTGGAGTAACAAATCAATCTTAGAGAAACTCATACTAGCTAACTCAATCTCTTCAATTATTGAGTAGCCTCCTCATACTGATCCTTGGGTTCATGAATCCTCCCCAAACTAACCAAATCATTACAAATATTAGACCTTAGCTCACCCGTAAGGTCTTCATACATTCTCTTTACACTTCTAGGGATGATCATATCCATCGACCTCTCTCCCTTCAAAAGGTGCAATTGCCTCTTCTCGGTGATCTATCTGCAAGATCTCAATTGCCTCTTATTCTGCAATGTATTGATTATGCTAACAACATGCATCAATCCGGTGATCTGCCCAGCAACAGGATGTGTGTAAGAATACAACCCATTTCAAGCTTCATAATCGACAACAAGTACTCTCCGATGTATCCTCCATAATTACTCTGTCGTTGTATGTCAGATTCACACTCTGTAACTCCCAGTCAGATCTTCAATCAGCCACGTCACAATAAACAAAAGTAGGGCTTCACAAGTTTAGGAACTCGATCTACACAAAAAAATCTAACGCTGATAGAATATGATGTAGTCATAGTTTCAGTTTTCCCAATGGAAATGGTCCAACTATGCAATAAGAGTCAACACAACAAAATCTATCAACACAAGACTATTATGAACTCGACAATAAACAATCAACATGCCTCGCATGCCTTCTTATTATTCACAATTAATGGTTTACATCATTGATGCCGAAAAGCATGCTAGTTTACATTCTAAGGCATACATAGGAAAAACAAGTAGGACAAGACCAGGAATCCTCCTCAAACTAACCAAATCATTACAAATATTAGACCATCGCTCACCCATAAGGTCTTCAAACATTATCTTTACACTTCTAGGGATGATCATATCGATCGATCTCTCTCCCTTCAAAAGGTGGAACTGCCTCTGCTCGGTGATCTATCTGCAAGAACTGAATTGCCTCTTACTCTACAATCTATTGAGTACTCTAACAACCTGCGTTAATCAGATTATTTTACCACCAACAGGATGTGTGTAGAAAAAAAACCCATTTCAAGCATTGCAATCGGAAATAAGTACTCTCTGATCTATGCTCGTACAAATACCTCTGCTATTGTAGGTCAGATCCCCACTCTTTAACTGCCAGTCAGATCTTCAATCTGCAACCTCACAAACAAAAGTAGGGCTTCACAAGTTTGGGAACTCGATCTACACGAAAAAATTGCATGCTGATAGGATATGATGCAGTCATACTTTCAGTTTTTGCAATGGAGATGGTCTAACTATGCAATAAGAGACAACACAAGGAAATCTAACAACACAAGATTATTATGAACTCCACAACGAACAATCAACATGTCTCACATGCCTTCCTTTTATTCACAATTAATGGTTTACATCATTCATGCCCAAAAGCATGCTAGTTTACATTATAAGGCATACAAAGGAAAAACTAATAGGACAAGACCAGGAATCCTCCTCAAACTAACCAAATCATTACAAATATTAGACCTTAACTCACCCGTAAAGTCTTCAAACATTCTCTTTCCACTTCTAGGGCTGATTATATGAATCGATCTCTCTCCCTTGAAAAGGTGCAACTACCTTTTCTCGACAATCTATATGCAAGATCTCAATTGCCTCTTACTCTGCAATCTATTGAGTATGCTAACAACTTGCATTAATCGTGTGATCTGCCCACCAATAGGATGTGTGTAGGAACACAACCTATTTCAAGCTTCACAATTGGAAACAAGTACTCTCCTATCTATCCTCATACAAATACTCTCCTGTTGTAGGTCAGATCCACACTCTTTAACAACCAGTCAGATCTTTTAATCTGCCACCTCACAATAAACAAAACTGGGGCTTCACAGGTTTAGGAACTCAAGCTACATTAAAAAATCTTGCGCTGGTAGCATATGATGCAGTCACAATTTTAGTTTTCCCAATGGAGAAGGTCCAACTATGCAAAAAGAGTCAACACAACGAAATCTATCATCACAAGACTATTATGAACTCCACAGCGTGTAATCAACATGCCTCACATGCCTTCTTATTATTCACAATTAATGGTTTACATCATTCATGCCCAAAAACATGCTAGCTTACATTCTATGGCATACATAGGAAAAAAAATAGGACAAGACCCACACATAAGAAATCTTCATTAGTAAACAATGTATCGAGATGCGAAGCCAAACATAGATTAATCATGATATCGAGAACACATAATTTGGATCACAAGGGATAACGAACCAACAACAAGGATTTTGAAACAAAATAAGGGAACACGAACAAATAGAAATGAAATTTTTTTGGTTCATGCAAGATTGCCAAGATGTTGAGATGCTCCTGCATCAGCCACACAGGGTTATTAAGAAAGTGAGATTCTCACTTTGGAGTTGTAGAAGAAATCCACAACTGGACATAAGATTTTAATTTGTCATGCGACATACCAACAGTCCTGGTTAAGAATGTGAACCTGCAAACACAAACTCTCCGCGTCCTCTGATCTGATATGCACATGCTTTGCACCAAAGCAAACTACATATCAAACTCTCTGACAAAACCAAACCGATCAATGACAAGCCCATAAACAAGATCTCCAAAACCTCTTATAATCTTGAGCCACTCATCCTCATACTCATCACACATTTGTTCACTCTTTTTTATCAGTAACTAGAATCAACCATTGCAGTAACAAATTAATCTCAGAGAAACTCACACTTGCCAACAACCAAGATGAAATCTTTCAATAATATTCTTGCAGAAGTACTCAGCAAATGCGAGTCAGATCTTTAATCTGTCACATCATAATAAATAAAACTATGGCATCGCTAGCATAGGACCTCGAACTACACAAAAATCAGGCTCAAATGGAGATGTTCCAAGCATGTAATAAGAGTCAATATATTGGAATCTATCAACACAAGACGATTAAGAACTCCACAACAAACAATCAACATGCCTCAGAGGCCTTATTATTCAGAATTAAGGGTTTACATCATATAAGCCCAACAAGAGACTACAAATATATACAAGATCGCAAGCCACAAGTCCGCCAGAAAAGAGCACATTCTCCTAGAGTGAAGAACACGTTTTACAACATATAGGTGAAGACCTAAATCTCAAAGAACTGTAGATATGAATCAAATCCACACTTCCTCCATCAACACCATCATCTTTATCTTCAAATCAGTCTTAATCTTCACTCTTGATATGTACATCCTCAAGCCCTCATACATATTCCCATTAAAGGAATACTGCTTCTCTTTCCATACCTGTTCTGCAACATAAAGAACACCATCTTCTTTCACAAAAACAATCCTATGAGTATCAGCATCATGAAACAACCACATTGTGTTCTCTCTCACACCCTCTAGGTATTCTCTTCAACCAATAAGTATGTAACTGAAACAAATCTGTTTACAAGTCCTTACCAAAAACATGTTCGTTACCACAAATAAAAACTCCTTTCCTAGAACTCTTATATTGATCAACGAATCCATCAGCTTCAATACACCGACAAATAAGAGCCTTACCACAAGACCTCTCATAATCACAAACAATAATTTTATCAACAACAATACCCATACTGCTAACAGTATCATACTCATCAACAGTCCCAACAAGGTCATCAAATTCAGCCAAAGGAATCTAAATTCCAACACCATCAACATCAATGTCGTCAATATCAACAATATCATTATCATCCTTCATAACAAGACATTCCTTTACTAGCTCATTAGGCCCAATTAACAGATTATGAAATTCACTCATAACCCCATCCAACTTATTCTCCACAATCTTAGTCAAAGCATTCACAAGTGTAGATACCTTATCAATCTTAACCTCTTTCTTAGTAGAAACCCAAACTTTCTTTCTCCTCCTTTGAACAATTCTTCTCACTAACCAAACAACCCATCTCTCAATCGGTAAATGCTAACTCAATCTCTTCGACTCTTGAGTAGCCTCAACATACTCATCCCCAGGTTCCATAATCCTCCTCAAAGTAACCAAAGCATTGAAAATTTAGACCTTAACTCACCCCTAAGGTCTTCAAACATTCTCTTTACACATTTAGGGCTCATCCTATCCGACGACCTTTGTCCCTTCACAAGGTGCAACTGCCTCTACTCAACGATCAATCTACAAGATCTCAATTGTCTGTTATTCTACAATCTATTGACACAAAAAAATCAGTCTCAAATAGCATCTGATGCAGTCACAGTTAGAGTTTCCCTAATGGACATGGTCCAAGTATGCAATAAGAGTCAACACATAGGAATCTATCGACACTAGATGATTAAGAACTCCACAACAAACAATCAATATGCCTCAGAGGCCTTATTATTCAGAATTAAGGGTTTACATCATACAAGCCAAACAAGAGACTACAAAGGAACACGAGACTACAAATATATACAAGATCACACGCCACAAGTCAACCAGAAAACATCACATTCTCCTAGAGTGAAGAACACATTTTACAACATATAGGTCAAGACCTAAATCCAAAAGAACTTCAGATATGAATTAAATTCACACTTCCTCCATCAACACCATCATCTTTATCTTCAAATCAGTCTTCATCCTCACTCTCAGTATGTACATCCTCAAGCACTCATATATATTCCCATCAAAGGAATAATGCTCGTCTTTCCATACCTGCTCTGGAACATAAAGAGCACCATCTTCTTTCACAAAAACAATCCTATGAGTATCATCATCATGAAAGAACCACATTGTTTTCTCTCTCACACCCTGTAGGTATTCTCTTCAACAAATAAGTATGTAACCGAAACAAATCGGTTTGCAACTCCTTACCAACAACATGTTCTTTATCACAAATGAAAACTCCATTCCTAGAATTCTTATATTGATCAACAAATCCATCAGCTTCAATACCTTGACAAATAAGAGCCTTACCAGAAGACCTCTCACAATCACCGACAACAATTTTATCAACAACAATACCGATACTGCAAACAGTATCATACTCAGCAACAATCCCAACAAGGTCATAAAATTCAGCCAAAGGAATCTAAATTCCAACACCAGCAACATCAATCTCGTCAATATCAACAATCTCATTATTATCCTTCATAACAAGACATTCATTGACTTGCTCATCAGACCAAATTAACACATTATTGAAATTCACTCATAACCTCATCTACCTTATCCTCTGCAATCTCAGTCAACGCATTGACAAGTGTAGATACCTTATCAATCTTAACCTCTTTCTTAGTCAAAACCCTAACTTGCTTTCTCCTCCTTTGAACAATTCTTCTCACAGCCCAAACAAACCATCTCTAAATTGGTAAATGCTAACTCAATCTCTTCAACTCTTAAGGAGCCTCCTCATACTCATCCACAGGTTCAAGAATCCTCCTCAAGTGAACCAAAGAATTACGAAACCAAGACCTTAATTCACCCCTAAGGTCTTCAAATGTTCTCTTTAAACTTGTAGGGTTCATCCTATGCAACGATCTTTCTTCCTTCAGAAGGTGTAACTGCCTCTGTATCTGCAAGATCTCAGTTGCCTCTTACTCTACAATCCATTTTACACGGTAACAACTGACCTTGATCTGGTGACTTGCCCATCAACAGGTGGTCTAAAGGAACACAACCCATTTCAAGCTTCACAATCAGTAACAAGTACTCTCTAATCTCGTTGGCTAAATCTTTTGCAGGTAACTACTACTGCTCTCTGAATTCATCAACCATTTTGAATTGACCACCTTGATCCTTCATCCACACTCGTTTCATCAACACCATAATCTTTATCTTCAAATCAATATTCATCTTCACTCTCGGTATGTCCATCCTCAATCCATCATACATAATCCCACCAATGGAATACTGCTCCTCTTTCCAGTTGTCTTCTCTCTGACACCCTCTAGGTAATGTCTTCAACAAATAATTATGTAATTGAAACATCTCAGTTTGCAAATCCTTACCAATAACATGTTCGTTATCGCAAATGGAAACTCCATTCCTAGCATTCTTGTATTGATCTAATGATACATCATCTTCAATACCCTCAAAAATAAGAGCCTTACCACAAGAACTCTCATAATCACCGACAACAATTTGATCAACAACCACACCCATACTGCAAACAATATCAAACTCAACAAGAGTCCAATCAAGGTTATAAAATTTTGCCAAACGAATCTATATTTCTACCTCAGCAAAATCAATTCTTCTGCTCCTTTAAACAATTCTTCTCACAGGCCAAACAAGCCATCTCTGAATTGGTAAATTCTAACTCGATCTCTTAGAATCTTGAGTAGCCTACTCATACTCATTCGACGATTTGTCCACCAAGAGGATCTATGAAGGAAAACAACCAGCAGCAAGTACTCTCCAATCAATCCTCACACAAATCCTCTGCTGTTGTAGGTCAGATCCACATTCTGCCATACCACAATGAGCTATCAAGGATTTTGAAAGCCCAGGAACAACAATCAACCATCGCAGTAACAAACTAGTCTCACAGTAATTCATAATAGCCAACAACCAGTAACAAATTCTTGAATGATCTCCTTGCGCAAGTCCTCTGTAATGGCGAGTCAAATCTTCAGTTTGAAACCTCGCAATAAAAAAACTCAGGCTTCACAAGCTCAAGAACTTGATCTATAGGAAGAAATCTCGCTCTAATACCATCTGATGCTTCCCTAATCGTGAAGCAGTTTTGAAGATTAGAAAACCCAATCTAAACTTTTAGAACATGAAGAACAAATAGGACCAGACCCAAACTTAAGAAATATTCATTAGGAAAGAACATATCGGGATGCGAAGCCAAAAATAGATTAATTATGATGTCGAGAACACACACTTTTTATCATAAGAGATAAGCAACCAACATGAAGGATTGCCAATCAAAATACAAGAACATGAACAAACAGAACGGAAATAATTTTGGTTGGTGCAAGATTGACAGGATACCAAGATGCTCCTACAAAACTTTTTCTCATCTTCAACAACTCATCTTCATACTGATCGCACATCGGTTCACTCTTTTTTATACACTATCATCTTTATCTTCAAATTAGTCTTGATATTCACTCTCTGTATGTCCATCCTCAAGCCCTCACACATATTCCCATCAAAGGAATATTGTTCCTCTACACCAAAGCAAACTTGATATCAATCTCTTTGACAAAACCAAACTTTTTTGCAACAAACCCACAAACGATATCTACAAACCCTCTTCTCATATTTAGGCACTCATCCTCATACTCACCACACCAATGCCCTAATGTTTCTGAAAGTCTTCAAAAATGAATGGATTCAGTTAGTACTAAGAAAAATGCATATTAATAAGTTATGGATGGATGAACCGAAGGCAATAACCCGAGATGTCATCCATGCGGTCACCGGTTACCCTATAACCGATAAAGTACTCTATGATCCATCCTCACTCAAATCATTTGTAGTCGTAGGTCAGATCCACATTCTGCCATACCACCACGAGACATGCAAGAATTTTCAAGCCCAGGAACAACAATCAAACACACTGTCATGTCCCTTTGATGTCTTTCACAATCCCAAAATGAAGTCCATACATAGACACTCCCAAGGCTTTTGGGGTATGGACAAGGGTTGATACTACCCACTATTACTACTTTGTCCTTTAGCCCTCTGACATATCTGACATTGGTCCACAAACTTTCTGACACCTGACTATAACCTTGGCCAATAGTGATGCCTATTCACTTGCTCAAGTCTCTTGTCCACTCCAAAGTGGCCTCCCAAGCTTCGTTGGTGTTTGTCCTGCACAATGTTCTCCCTAATTGAGCACTGAGGTATACACATTAGGTGTCCTTTGAACAATAGGCCCTCCTGCAACATAAAATCAGTGAATTCCACTTTGAACCCCTTTTGGAACTTGACAAATGCCTCATAGGCATGTTTGAAATCATTACCCTCTTTGTAGAGATATTTCAAATGATTCATCCCCACACTTTGCAATTGTATATCCTGTATGGTTAGTACTCTCCTACTTAGAGCATCAACAACCTTGTTTCTAAATCCTTTTTTGTGTTTGATCACAAATGTGTATGCTTGCAAAGCTTCCACCCATTTATGGTTCCTTTGATTCAGTTTTTCTTGCCCATTCAAGAAACTTAATGAATGGTTATCTGTGTAGACCACAAATTCCCTTGGTAGGAAGTAATGTCTCCACTTTTTAATGGCTTGTACCATATCATACAACTCCAAATCATAGGTGGAGTACTTTTTTTTAGCCTCTTTCAATTTTTCTTAGAAGAATTCCATAGGGTGTCCCTCTTGACTTAACACTACTCCAATGGCTAACTTACTAGCATCACACTCCACCACAAATAACTATTTGAAGTTGGGAAACCTAAGTGTAGGTAGTTCTTCTATTCGCTTATTCAACATTTCAAATCCTTGATCTGCTGGTAGTGTCCACTTGAACTGACATTTGATTCCTCCTTTGATAGTGTTGAGGATAGGGGCACATACAAGGTAGACTTGACCTTATCAAGGTCCATATTCATGCATCCATTAGCAACCACAAAACCAAGATAAACTAATTCAGTTTTCAAGAACTCACATTTTTCTTGATTGATCATGAACTTTTCTTGTTGTAGCCTCCTTAATACCATCTCCAAATGCTTCATGTGGTCCTCCTTAGACCATCTAAAGATCAAATGTCATCAAGATAAACTATTACAAACTTACCTATGAAATCTACAATTACTTCTTTCATGAGCCTCATGAATGTGCTAGGTGCATTTTTTAGGCCAAAGGGCATTACTAACCACTCATACAACCCTTCGTTGGTCTTGAAGGCCATCTTACATTCATCACCAAGCCTAACCCTAATTTGGTGATAACCTACTTCAAATTCACCTTGGATAAATAACCAGAACCTCCCAAACTGTGTAATAAATCTTCAATCTAAGGAATTGGGAATCTATATCTCATTGTGTTTTTTTTAATGGCCCTGGAGTTAGTAAACATCCTCCATTTTCCATCCTTCTTAGGTGCAAGGATAGTTGGCATAGCACATGGTCTCAAACTCTTCCTTATTAACCCCTTCTCCAACAAATCTTCTATCTGTTTTTCTATTTATGCATTTTGACTTGGTGTCATCTAATATGCTACTTTGTTAGGTAGATTAGCTCCAGGTACGAGGTCTATCTGATGTCTCACATTCCTCATGGGTGGAAATGCACTTGGCAATCCATTATCCACTATGTCATGATAGTTTTCCAACAGTGCTTGTACTTCTTGTGGCATATGGTATTTCTCCTTGGTATCCTCCTTGGGCTTCACTATAAGTGCATAAAATACCCCTTTCTCCTTCTTCATAGCCTTTAGAAACTCCTTTCCACAAAAGAGCATCACACTGGTTCCCAAATTCTTCTCCTCATTAGGTTCTTGTAAAGGATCCATCTGAAACTTCTTTCCTTGCTTGGTTATCACATAGTTGTTCTTCTCACTATCATGAATGGCCTTCACATCATACTTCCATGGGCATCCTAGAAGAAGATGACATGCATCCATGGGCAATATGTCACATAGGACCTTTTCCTTATATTCACCTATTTCAAACTCCACCATTCTTTGTTCATCCACCACTATCTTTTGCCCCTTGTTTAAGCATGATACTTTATAGGGAGTGGTATGAAGTATCCTTCTAAGTTTTAGTTTATCCACCATCTCGGTTTAATCTATATTCTCTATGGATTTAGAGTCCACTATCACTTTGTAGATCTTTCCATGGGATCTACAAGTAGTTTTGAACAAATTCTTTCGTTGAGGTGGTTCTGTAATACTAGGAACTTTCAACAAAGTCCTTCTCAACATGAGATTCTCTCCATCCAATATTGGCCCTGCCTTGGAGATGCGAGAAGTGACACTTTGTGTGTCATCCTCTTGCACCAATTGATTTCTTCTTTATGCCATTGATGATGTGGAAGTCTTGTCAGGACATCTGCCCATTGTATGGCCCACTTCATTGTAATTGTAACACCTGCCAGTGAAGACAGAATTGGACCTTCCTTGTGACTGGAATCTACCCCTTGGTGGTCCTCTTCCTCTTGTATCCTCCTCTTTGAAATGATCCTCTATGCTGAATACCCCCACTATTATCCATAGATTGATTATCTTTTGTCCTACTTGGGCTTTGTCCCCTGCCAAAGTTACTCCTACCTCTGAATTCTCTATTGTTGTTACCCCTACCTCTTTGGTGGAAATAATTCATCCTTCTAGTCTTCTCCTCTGCTCTCAAGGCTTACTTAAAACACTTGTATATACTGTCAGGAGACATCATACTAATCTCATCTTGAATCCCTTGTCTCATCCCATAGCGATACCTTGCTCCATTTTCTACTTCTTCTTCTTTCCATCTTTCTCTTAGGCTCACTTTGTGGAACTCCTCAATGTAGGCACTTACTGTCAACTGCTTTTGTCTCAAGTTCTGCAACTATTGATACATTTGGATCTCATAATCTATGGGTAGGAATTGTGCCCTCATTCTTATGTTCAATCTGTCCCAAGAAAGAAACTTCTTCTTACTAGTGGCTACCCTATCATCTTGCATCATGTTCCACCACACCAACGCAGATCCTTTAAGTCTAGCCTTTGCATAGCTGACTCTCTTCTCATCTGCTACTTCCTTGTAGTCAAACACTTTGTCTATGGTTTCTAACCAATCCAACAACTCTTCGCCATTCAAACTGCCACAATATTAAGGTATATGTTCCATACTATCTTTGTTAATAGACTTGAAGGCATCCAAGAACCCCTTTTGTTCTTTATCCATTTCCACTTCTTTTCCTCTAGATTCTCCTGAGTGATTTTCAGTCTCATCATCATCACTCTCATATCCCCATTCGGTTATTCTCTTCTTATTCCTTGGTTTTGATACACTAGCCTTCTCCAAGATGCCCTGAACCAATTCCACAATGGCATCCCTACTCATTTCCTTAGGAGGCATGTTGTCAACCTCTTGACTCTCCTCCCCTTCAGACATACACCAAACTTAAATAAATCCTAGCTCTGATACCACTCTGAGGTAGAATATTTAGGGTTCTAGTCTTTCATTCCTTCAAAATGCTTCTTCATTCTGCTAACCACCAAATGGTTACCTCTCCTTGTGTACTTCTCCAATATGGATCTCAAAGACCCTCTCTAACAACGTGCCTCCTAGGTATAGTTGATTTGTTGAAGACACAAATACTCCTAGGTTCAACTATTCCAACTAGTTCTTCAATTCCATAGGCTTTTCCATTGGAACTTTCCCCTAGAATCCCAAACCCTTTCTTAGGATCTTCCCATACGTCCCATAGACTCTTGTCTATGTCCTTGGCCCATTAAAATTCCATTAGAACCTTTTTCCACACTTTTGGATACTTTACCAGTCTAATTGCTGTCAAATTCACTAGGACGCCTAATTGGCTTATTTCCTAGTATGTCAAATTTCACTGTTTTGGATCTAAAGATCCCAAATCTTCCAAACCACCTGACAAAAGACCTTGAAGATATTCAAGATATCCACCAACTCTACTAGAATACAAAACCTAGCTTCTCAATGTACCTACAACCCTAATTATCACAAGGCCCTAGTTTTCAGTCTATACTTTAGGCCTCTGGATCAGTCATGACAAAATACTACCAATTTTCCCTTCAAACCTCTTGTCATCATTTCTCACCATTTTATCCTTCATGGGAACACTTTAGAATATCATGGGTGCTTTGTGCAATCTGATCTATACCCTGTCTAGCCTTACCTGCTCCTAGTAGTCAGCCATAGGGCTCCATTCCAAGTCTAGGAATGTCATTGCAATAACAAAAAGGAAAGTAAAAACACTATTTAAATACCCTAACCCTTCATCCTCCATGGTTTTATCCAATTCCACCAGTGGATGCTTAGGTTAGAGCCGTTTCTACCTCTAAAACTCTGTGAATGGAACTTGTAGACCAGTGACTTAAAAACTACTGTAACTTTACACTATGTAAACTTGAAATCAAACTACTTAATGCATAAGAGAAATTATTCAAAACACTACACCCCATTGGGTCCAATCACCCAAACCAATCCGTACAGAGCCGTACAAAAAACAAGAAAGAACGCATATTACAAAGAAACAAAGTCTGACATCCGTACAGAAGGTACACAAAAGTGTTAAGAAATCCAAAACTCCATTAACCTTCTGAAAACCATCGATCCATGCTCAAATACACAAGAATGGGTAGTTATGACCGCTCCAACCTCCATTTACAACTTCTTGCAAAAAGTTGCAAAAGTTGCTAGCAACTTTTTAACAACTTTTTCTGTTTGACTATTTTAGTCAACTTGATGGATGTTTTTGAATTTTATGACCCGAGTTAGGTTACTTAGGGTCCTATAAGACACTCTAAACCCATGTTACACAAAAATATCAAATTTTACCTTTCTAGGTCAAAATGACCACAATATCACCTAGGAGCTCTTTTGGCTCTTACAAACATAGAGATGATCAACTTTGGATTCAACCTAGTGGATCTTATTACCACACACACAAAACACCTAACAAAACCCTAAAACCCACAAACCACACCGAAGGGTACATCTCTAAGTGTATATTTTTTAAAAATCCTTTAATCAGGTAGACCTAACAAGTCTTATATATACTCTTAACTAGGTAAGGTATTAGAAATAGCTAAACTTTGTAGCTCTAATTGAGTAGCCTTTATACTGCAGTTAGTGAGGGTTGTGGGTGTCATCCCCAGCAGAGTATTTTCCTCTAACCAAGGATTTATGAATTAGAAAAATCATGGTGTTATGAGTTCAATTGTTTAATGTTTTGATGTTATGGTTTTATAAGCATTATATTACTTTAATTTCAGAGTTATGAACTCAGTAATCAGAAAGCAGTAGTATATGGTTTAATCAGTTAATGTGGTTAGAATTTTTTTAGTGGTACTAATTCACCCCTCCCCTCTGAGTCCCAACTTTCCATGTTTATTCCAACAATGTTGTCTCCAATCTATTGTGTTAATCAGATCGTGTAAACTGAACAATCCAATCTTTAGAAAATTAACACCTGAGCTTCTAGGTAAACTTAAATAATATTTATATACAACTCTCCAGCACAGTGACCAATATATTGGTATGCTTTAAGTATCTCTTAGAGGCGTAAGTATTTTCATCATGGATGATATCCTGCATAGTGATCTCCAACATGAAGAACCATTCCATCTGTGGAGTGGCTTCTTTCATTCCAATATAATGGACTTGGCAGCATCTAGGGAAGCATTGAGAATACCATGACACTCCTCTATTCATTTATCCTTATCTTTAAAATCCTCTTTTTGATTAGAAAGGTTTGGTATCCCTTTCCTAATTTAATCCCTAAATTAATCATATTCACTCTCAAGATCTTCTTTGAAATTATCATGTTTTTTAATAACATTATTGAATTCATCAATTTCTTTAGGATCCACACTTGTATTCTTATCATGTAACCTGACTTCTAATATTCTTCTTATCCTATTATGAGTAATAATTTTCTCCATATTCTTCCTATAGACATCCCAGAATTCTGCGAAAATACTTTTAAACTTTTCAAATATTTTGTTTAACATAAAAATAATGTATCAAACCTAACACTATATTTGCTTCATCATTTTATGATTTTCTTTATGTTTTCAACTTCTTTGACCTAGATTTTGAACTCTTTTGGAGGCCTTTTACTTCTGTATGCACCAAACACCTCCATCTCTACGATTGCAATTTTTGGATCTCTATAATTTCTCCTTCTTCTCCTTATGACACTTATTATTGTGAATTATTGCATTAGAAGAATACAAATATATGCTATTTATATCAAATTTGCAACCTGCAAGGATGATTATCTCACATATTTTTGTCGTGTAAGATTTTGGATTTACCTAATGCAAGCATTTGATAAAATTCCTTTCACCACAGTTTTGAATTTTGGTGCATATCTTCATAAACAAAGCTTGACCTTCGGGCCCTTATCTATATTTTAGTAATTACACCAATCCCTTATCTCTTCTCTCTAATCGCAACTTCAACTGTAAAACCCTAATCACCAAAAACAAAAACTCTTCAACAATAGAAACTCTCTCAAATTTTTGAATAAGAACTGATCCCTTGTATAAACAACTTGCACCAACCTAAGAATGATTTTCAAATTTTTTTGGTGAGATAGTACCATGTTCCAAATTGATAATTTCGATGAAAGAAATGATTTATCATGATCACGTTAGATCAGGATAGGATCTACAACTTTATGTTTCCAAGGTAGTGAAACACATTTTGACTCCTCTAATGCAATTACCTTAAATATGTCTTAAATGCTTGCATAAATATTGTAAATGCCCATAAATTGGATTTATAACCTTTATTCCACATCACCAAATCAGTAGAAATGATCACATACACTTTAACACTTACCGATCTGTGATCTACTGACCGGTTGATCAAGAACATAAAAGGTCTACCGTGTCTGTGACACTTAAAACTCTATCACCGCTCAACCAAATAAGCTTTGGTTGGAACCAGTTTGCAATGTAAATCGATTGAAGATAATTTTATGACCGCTCCTCATTATTCTATTTATACCATGACCACAACCAAAGTGATGTATGTGTCATCTACCGATCTTCTAGACTTAACCAAAGTGTAGTATGACTTACTTATTGATTATATCTTCACTTAACCTTAGAGCAATCCTTATGTTATAATTCATAAGTTGTCCAACGATATAAACCACCAAAGTGAGTCACTTAGTAAAACTGAATATATGCAAAGTGCTTATTTGGGTAAACACCTTTAAACAACTACCTCAAAAACATATGCAATCTGACTTATGAAGCCTGCAACCCATTATACTCTCTCAATGATAAGTGAGGAACACATTCCCAAAGCGGTTTGTCATGAAAATCTCCGTATCTCTTTTTATTTGCGTGCAAATAATGCCTTATCAAATTTTTTTTGGGGTACTACCTTTGCCTTAGAGAAATCTTCAATCTGGTCACTACAAATTTCTCCAAAATTTGAGGGTGCCAACGGTGGCTATGTCTGGGGACACATGCCCCTTGCGGGCATGTAGAGGATCTAGCATCTCTTGGTAGAGAAAACCAATCACAAAATTAGACTTCTTCTCATTGACTTCCCAAAATTGGGCTCCTTATTGAAAACCAAAAACCACACACAACTGAAAGAAAAGTAACTATACAACATGCACATTATTTACAAATGGCCCGAAGCCACAAAACTAAAATCATCTCTTACCTCTATCAAACATCTGATTCTCATCTCCATAGATCAAATGTAACTAAAATCACCACTTTCGTATGCCTGATCAATCATGTTGTAATCACTTATCAACATAATATAGAAAATACCATCAGCACAATCATTATTGCCGAATACTTGGAAATCAACACAATACTACAAATGCTGATCATTTTGCGACATAAAAATATCACACCCTTGAAAATCAATGATTGGCTAAAAACAAAATAATTCCAATCCTAAATGTTTGCTGGAATCATCAGGCACACGTGTCATTAGTTTGCATAAAATATGGAAGTTCACTTACAACAACTGCTTGCAAACCAAAATGCAAAACATCCAAATAACAACTTGATTGTGTATCATCTTGCTGATCACAACTTCTATTAGCATCATCCAAACATAATAATGTATCATTAAGTAATGAATCATTTACCATCTTCAAATATGAGAAAGCACAGGTAGATTTTTCAGTCTTTTCAAAGGAACAATGAACATAATGATGTATACAAGAATCCTTGAAATTAAGCTCCTCAAAATCTAAATCTATACCAGCGTATGAATCTTGATATTCATCATATATGACACTATTAGATTCTCTACATTAACGTGCATTTTCATCTTGAAAAGTATTCAATCCAAGTATAGGAAAAGAGTCAACACCACATGTATCATACTTCATACCTTCACTAATATCATCACTATCAAAACATATATCTGTCAGGCATGAAACTCTAGAATCACAGTTAAATGCATACCTCTGAAAATCAGTAGCTAAGAGTTTTGAAATTTTCTCACTGCTTAGTGGGCGTTGAACTTCATTTTCACTTTCTTCGGCCTCACTCTTAGTGCTGCAAATATCATCCTTATTGGAAACAAGGATTGAAACTTCTTGTCTTATGTCATTTTGCGGAAATGAATCACCAAAGCAACTCTCATTTGCATCATAATCATCCTCTTGCTATCCATAAAACTCTTACTTAAACTGAGACAAGAAATCTACCCTATTATACTGATAAGAAAACAAATCCCAAAATCCAGCAGAAACATCTGCAACTATACATTCATCCTCAACATCTTGATATTCACTTACTTCACTATCATCATCATTATCAAAATCCTTAGCACAACTATATTCAACATCATCGGCATTTTTCAGATTCATGTTTCTCAATCAAAACTATCCATTTTTTAACATATTCAATGCCTTATTCTCTATGGGATGTAGGCCAATTCACTAATTTAGGCATACATAACTCAAAAAACAAATCAATGTAAGTAGACTCTTGAAGTTCAACACCTTCTGGAAGCTTATCATATGCATTACAAAAAATTTCTTAAAACTAATGTATTGATTCTTCTTTCTTCTTTCCTACATGTGTTGTTAAGAGAAAAAGGAATTTCTTTTGGATGATTTGGTTTAACAATGCATTATCCCTTTGAGTTTCTTCAAGATTTACTAAATAATTTTTAGATCTAGGCAACATATCTTGATCCATTAAATTTGGAATCTCCATTGCACTATTTACTAACAATACATCTTATTCAAAAAAAAATTTATCCAACTTATGCAGTCTTTTATTTCACATAACAACATACTTTTGATTTTGATGAGTATAATTTGGACCAAGAAGCATGGAAAAATTTTAGATCTACTTTCCTTTTCTCTAGTGATTTCTTCACCTTATCAGGAAACCATTCATAAACTATTCTCATGGAAAAAATTACCCATGAAAAGAAACACTATTTACTAACAATACATATTATTCAAAAAAAAATTTATCCAACTTATGCAGTCTTTTATTTCACATAACAACATACTTTTGATTTTGATGACTATAATTTGGACCAAGAAGCATGGAAAAATTTTAGATCTACTTTCCTTTTCTCTAGTGATTTCTTCACCTTATCAGGAAACCATTCATAAACTATTCTCATGGAAAAAATTACCCATGAAAAGAAAAATACTTGGCACACATTGTAGTGGCTGAAAAATGCTAGATCTGAAGTTACCTTCACACCTTCCACTAAGTCTTTTGTAGAGTCGCCACCTCCTTTCAGAGGACAAAAAACTTGAACAATTGAGATTTAATACCAACTCAAATTCTCTTCAAACTTTGCATTTAAACTCTCTGATTTTTATGATGGGGGAGAATTGCATGTTCATCGATTCCTCCATTGGCATCCATACCTTGAAAATTTTACAAAGTGTTGGTTGTTTTTTATGCTTTAATGACTGAACGACAACCTTTTCTTCCTCTAATAAATTTTTAAAGAGAAGCCAACTCCAACTTTAATTCCATATAATGAAAAGGACCAACTAACAATCACTCATACCATGCTTCTACACTTTAGGTTTTACTATACAAAGGGGGGATAACCTTTAATACCTTCAAATAATCTATTATGGTATTAATCAAGCAGGAATCTCACAAAAACTCAACATAACTCGGAGATACTAGATAACTGGCTAATTACCCATTGAACATCAACCATGAAATGGATCATGAGATAGATAGATCACAAAAAACTTGTAAAAATATACGTTATGGATTTTATATTTGTTTTTGCAGAAACATAGCCAATATATAACTAGATATGCAATAATATGTAACTTATCAGTTTTAGATCAGTGCTTTATCCATTGGGCTACACTCTAGAACAAATACAATATGCAGAAGTGAATATTTATCAAAGATTATAGACCATAAACACAACTATCCCAAACCAATACTACTTATAAAATCCTAGTGTATGTCAATATGAATTTATGTATTAATTACAGAATCATTTAATTTTATCTTTGATCAAAATTCTTAAACAACTACATAAACACAGATAAACTATATGTTAATGAATTAGAAAATTCATAACTCACAAGACCAAACAACACTGGAGAGATTGGAATCTGGATCATTGTATTAAGTATAAATAATCCTACTTCTGTATACAGGTTGGACTCGGAGATAACCTCTTCAATAATATGAAAGAGATCTTTCAACTTTATTTCTAATTATGAAACCTATCTAGTACAATTCTGCTATATTCCCTGATTGAAAACTTTACAAAATGTTTACAATACTTAATTTTCCAGCCCTTTCCAATGATCTTGGGAATCCTTTTATAGAAGAGGATTGCAACAAGCTATGGATCACTTTGTTGCAAGATCTTTCAAGTACTTTGTCTTCTAACCGTCTGCTTCCTTGCAACTACTTCAAACTTGTTCAAAAATTTCCATGTGGAGTTTGTTGCCTTGGTTATCTAATATACTGATCTTTTCATTTATTTATCTTGTTCAAAACATGTGGGGAAGACTGCCATCTATTGATTATTATATAATATCCTCTTCTTATTGGTTGGCTATAATGTATCTATCCTTCCAAGAGGTGAACACCTGATCACTTAGCCAAGGGAAGTTGATGACCTCATCTTTCTTGTTGTTCAGTTCATCCCAACTGACCTTTGCTTTATCAATTTCCTCCTTCCAAAACTCAAAATATGATTTGGCTTTTTCAATAATTTCAACGGTTTGAACAAACAAAAGTGTGCTCTGTAGAGTGATAATGTTGTTAGTCCTTGTTGCCAACTCATCATTCATATGGGTCATCCACGAGGCTTCCCTCTTTACCTTAACATTCTTCCTAAATAAGTTGGGGAACATTTCATAACGGGTTTTGGAGTATTCATTTCTTAATTTTTCTGTTCGCATTATCTTCATTCTTTGATAAAGAGTAAAAAGACTTTAATTATTCTTTCTTTCCTTTCCAAATTTGCATAATTGGATCCCATTTATCTTTGTCTTTATTGAAAGAATCAATTATTCTTATAACTTTCTTACCATGTTAGTAAATTGAGGGAGGATTCATATTATCAGTAAAATGCATAAGTGTGGGTTTTAACTTATCTTCATATTTTTGTTGCACTCATGCTTCTGCCTCCCTAAACTTCATGATTTCTTCATCCCATTTCTTGCCTATCCCTTCCAATCTGATCCTTTCAGCTACTAGTTTGCCTCTTTCCAAAATCAGATCTGCCTATGTAGTAGGGCCTATTGGTTTCTTTTTATGTTGTAACAAAAACAACAATATCCTCTTCTTCTTATGGTTGTTTTATAGAGAAGCCATCTCCAAATATTTGTTCATGCAAGAAAATGACCAACTAACAAGCACTCTTACAATGCTTATAGTCTTTAAGTTCTGCTATACCAAGGGAGGATACCCTATAATACCTTCTGATATTTCTTGAAGGTATTATCAAGCAGTAATCTCACAATAACTCAACATAACTGGGAGATAGTAGATAATTGGCTAATTACCCATTGAACATCAACCATAAAATGGAGCATGAGATAGGAATTCACAACAAACTTGCACAAATATAGACTTAATGGATTTAATGTTTGTTTATAGGAGAACACAACCAATATGCTAATAGATATGCAATAGTACAGAACTTGTCAGATTTAGATTAGTGCTTTATCCATTGGGCTATACTCTGACTCAAATACAATATATTAAAATCAATAATCATCAAAGATTCTAGGCCATAACACAATTAACCCAAACCCCTACAACCAAAAAAATTCTATCGCATGTGAAATGAATCTATGGATTAATCAGAGCCTAATTTAATCTGATCCTACATCAGAACTCTCAAATAAGTACATAAACATAGAGAAAGTCTATGCTAATGAATCAGAAAGTATGTCAAATGAATCTATGGATTAATCAGAGCCTAATTTAATATGATCCTAGATCAGAACTCTGAAATAAGTACATAAACATAGAGAAAGTCTATGCTAATGAATCAGAAAATTCATAACTCACAAGACACATAACATAGGAGAGATTGGAATCCAGATCTTTGTATTAAGTTTAGAGAATCATATTCCAGCATACAAAAAGTACTCAGAGATAACCTCTTTAATCACCTGCAAAAGATCTCTTAGCTTTATTTCTGATTTTTACAGCTATCTAGTACAAACTATCCTATATTTCCCCCTTTGACTGAAAATTTACAAAATTGCTTACAATCTAATTTTGCCAGCCCATTCTAATGATCTTGGGAATCCTTTTATGGAATAGGATTGAAACAAGCTATGAATCACTTGGAATAAGGACAAAACAAATGACTCAACAAAAAGACAAAATAAGAAATGAAGTGATAACCACTTTTGTTACGATAAATATTCAAAATATTTTGTCTTTGTTCTTGTTGATATAGGATCTTTACCTTTGTCTATCTCATTCACCAATTAAGAACACTGCCACTTGTTGTCTTTCACACACTGCCACCTTCTTCTTGATCAATTGTATTATACTTGTCCTTCCATGACGTATACACCTCATCACTTGGCCAATCAAAACTGACAACTTTATCTTTTTTGCTCTTAATTTCATCCCAACTTGCACTTGGCTTCTCAATCTCCTCTTTTCAAAATTCAAAAAATTCTCGGGCTTTGCTAATAATTTATACAGTTTGGACAAACAAAACCGTGCTTTCCAAAGTAACAATGTTGTTAGTCTTGGTGATCAACGTCTCATTCATTTTTCTTAGCCCCAATGCCTCACTCTTTATGTCATTTCAGGCATTTGTAAGTAATGGTTAAAACAATATAAACATTGTTTTCCTCTTTGGATATGAAATAGAATATTTCAAATTAGCCTTCTTTCCTTTCCATCTATCTGTAATCCACTGAAGATGGTCATCTAACACCCCCAATCTCAACGTCTAATCAAGAAACCCTAATCTTGATTATTTTAAGTCCTAAATCAAACAGACAATTCATCAAAGTTGAATTGATCTGACCTAAGACCTAGGTCTTAATCAATCATCTTACTTGATTACTTAATTGATTCCTAAAATCACAATACATTGGAAAATAAACCTTATGTTAATTATTTAATTGATATACTGATATATAAATTAAATAAAAATTACAAATTGTCAATTAAATAAAAAATGGATTAAATTAATTGTAAAAACATAAATGTGCATTGAAAATCAATTGATTTATTAAAAATGCATATGACATCATCAAATCCAGTTAAATGATTTATGATTTTGGAAACAATCCAGTTCCACTCAGTTAACGAATTCTCATCTATACATTTCAGTTAACTGAAAACTAATTTTGGAAGTTTCCAAAATAAATGATCAGTCAGTTCAATCAATTGACTCTCTCGACCAATTACATCACTTGCACATGGATTGTGCTTCTTCAATCGAATCTGAACCACTCTTTTGTTGAATCTTGACCGTCAATTTGAGATAAATTGCTATAAAAGAGAAACTGTTTTCCTTAACAAAGATCATAATTTTTTATTAACGTTATTATACTGCATTTTCATTTTAACTTTCATTTATCTATCATTTTTGTTTATTACTTTCAAGCATGCAAATCGAATCTTAGAGCACACTTTGAATTTGGTGTTTTTAAAACGAATATCTCACATTTCATTTGGTGCTTCTAAAACTAAATCTAATTAGCTTGGATGAACAACAAATTGCATAATGATTTAGATTAATTCATTTAGATTCATCATCTAGATTAAATCCTTCATTTAGGTCTTCAATGTAGTCATTGAGTTTGCAATGATGTGAGGGCAAGCTCATACTCCTGCCTACTAGAAGGCAACAGGTCGACTCATTCAGACATGCAGGATGAATGAATCCATATTCATTCTTGTATGCAACTGATGAATAATGACTATATTGAAGAGTATGGCTAAAGTAGAATTCTAGTTTTAGCACAGACATTTTTGGCGCCCACCGTGGGGATTACCCACATTTCTCCTCATTTCTCCTCTAAAGTCATTTTTGGCGCCCACCATTTTCTTTGTTTTTTTGTTATTGTATGCAGGTCTTCCTTGTTGTTTTGTTGTTGCATGCGGGTTTTCAATTATTTGATCATATCTCCTAAATGGATTGGAATCTGTTTATGAAATTTTTATTTCACGTTGGGGATGATATCGGGGGCGTATAGTCCAAAAATCAGATTTTTCTAATTCATTTTGTGTTGTTTATATTTTTTTTATGATTTTTCATAAAAAAATAATTTTGGCCGCAAATTAGTGAATCTCTCTAAAAAATTTACATTTATGGAAATTTGGTCAAAATATAAATGTGTTTTATTCTCTGATGTTTGTATTTTAATGACAAATAATGACAGAAAGAAATACATCTTTGAAAATGGGTATGTTTTGAAAAAAAGGGTCCCTAGGGCACAAATAAAGGAATTTTTTGAAAATTCTTACTTTTTTTCAAAGATAATTGATTTTCAAGAGGGGTCATTTCTTTCGTTTTCTATTTTTTTGGTATAGAGATATATCTATGAATTGGATCTTTATGACTACGTAAAAAGCATAAAAAAATCAAGGTGCACTTGTTTCAATTTCAATTGATTTGTATGCTTTTCCTTTGTATTGTTTTCTATGTTACAAATCATCTGTGCAGCACTTTGGAAATCGTGGGATGAAGAGAAATTGAGAAAAATACTAATGTGTTTGATGTAGGACGTTTGTCGAAGACCTTGCATGTCTTCCAAAACTTTCTTATCTGCTTTTAGTAGTTAAAAAACACTTCAATTTTGATGCTTAAAAGGAACATATTCTCTTATGTGTTTGAAGTGTATTTTAGATTATAATCCTAAGAATTATATGAACATATCCTCTCCAGTCTCCTTTGTAGATCTTGGGTGTAAGAAAAATTCATTTAATTATTTTAGCGTACCTATCTCCTGAGAGCTTTAAAAGAGCCGGTGAGAGTGGATTGCCCAACCGGTAACAGGCTAAAGTCAAGCCCTTCCGAACTGGTATATAAAAATTGTCATTGTGATTAGTGTCACAGTGAACAGGGGTTGATCATGTTATATCAAGAAGAAGATCTCGCTCACTACCCTTGTGGTGTGTAAAAACCACATAATGTAACTTTTGTAGGCTGGGAGGTCTCCATAATGGAGCTAATCTGCCGCAAGTATAAGCAACTGAATGGATGCCTTAATTAAAAACTTTTTTGTAGTATCCAAAAACCCTCTATATGTTGGTGCGGAAGGTTAGAGACCGACTAAGAAGTCCCACACTTTGACGTCTATCATTCTTTTAACCTTCTTGCCTTTCCATCTATCCATGATCAAGCCCCATTGATCCTTGTCTGCATCATACTCATTTATTATGCTAATAACCATTTTTCCTAGGGAATAAAGAGTAGCAAGACTTATTTCCTTAGTAAATTGCATGAGTGTGGAATTTATTTTATTAGAGTACCTTTGTTTTACCCATGCCTTTGCCTCTTTAAATGCTAAGGACTGTTCAATACATTTCTTCCTTGATTCCTCCAATCTAGTCCTTTCAGCAATTAGTTTTTCTTTTTCTAATTCCAAATCAGCTTGGGTAACTAGACTTGATGAAATAGGGGAAGGAGGGAAGGTTATAATTGGGCTAGATGAACTAGGCTGATGTGGAGCCTGAGTTAACAACCTTTGAGGAGAATATTGAGATACTTGTTTTCCCTCTAGGATAGAAATCTTCTTATCCTTTTCAATAAACTTTACCCTTTCCTCATTATATGCTTTCATTACTACTTCATATTTTTCCCTGAGGCTTATGATTTATTATTCCTATTTTTTAGCCACTTTCATACAAAACTTTGCTGACTCTAGAGTAATGCTAGTTGCTTCTACCCCTGAGGCACCTGCAACTCTCTTTACTAACAAGTTTCCTGAGTGTTCAGCATGGTCATCCTTACCAGGTTTCTTATTGTCTTTCTTCTTTAAAGACCACATTACAAGTGTTGCATGGTCTTCACTAAATTAGACACCAGTAGATATTCCACTAGTGTGCACTAGTTTGGTCTCTTTCCTTACAACATCAAAGACAATGGCATCAACAAGGTCCCATTGAGGCAAGATAAAAACTCCTTTCTTCACTAATTCTCTGCCATCTTCAAGAGTGATTTTATAAAACTTAGCCATCATCTCTTGTTTTACTTCCTTTTTAATGCCATCTCTATCCCTATCAGGTTAGCATCTTCCAACTTTTGACATTTCTGTTTGAATTAATTAATATGAATTCTCCAAAGGAATTTGATAAAATCCCTGGCTTTAACAAATTGGATAAGACAAGTCAGTACTACATAACTAAATTAGCAAATCTTCATCATCCTAACATTTGGTAAGATCCATTTCTTCTTCAAAATAGTCAAGATTATTAAATAAGATCGTGTGCATCATCATAGAATACCATCCCATTGGCTTGACTATCTTAGAATCTATTATGCCTACTAGACTTTGATGCATCAAGTCAGCAATATAATTAGCATAGTAAAAAACAATAGATAAATATGGATGCAAAATTTGAACCACCATAAGCATAAAATGAATAGTCATTGTTGTCTCCTCATATTCTGCTAGAACATGACACTGGGCACTATACATCACTCTAGCCTTAAAATTAAAATAGTATTGTTTGAAAGGCTCTGGTGTGTTAGGGCCTACTACAATTGAACTGCCTATCTTATTTAAATATCCTTTAAATGCCCTATTTTTGAAGTATTCCCTCTGATTCTTGTACACCTATTTGAACTACTCAAAATCAATGTCATCCATCTAAACAAAAAGGTCACTCAAGTTGAAAACTTTTCTGATTTCATCAACTGTGACATTCAACAGTATGTTTCTATTTGTATCTCTCAAAACCCTGGACACCTTATCATAGGCTTTGGCTATTGTAATTAACAAATCTATGTCCATAAATATTCTAGGAACTATTAATTTTCCTACATCCAGATCCCATATATTACAGTCTGGGGTAGGAGCATTTGTTTAGCCGAAAGCAATTTTGAATAGATGAAGACCACTTGTGCTAACCTTGGCATCCCTAGCCCATCTGCCCATGTCATATAAACCTTCCCCGACTCTAAAACGAGGACTTATAGGTACTAGTCTGTTGACTTGTGTAGAGTCATTAGTATATCCATTCAGCTATTGTAAGAGATTATACCACACATTCCTGTCTTTGTAATTTGCATTACCAATGAATTCAATCCTAGGGGCCATTTTCTGAACTTAGGAATTCTTATAGTAATAGTTATCAAATTATATCAATACTTTATTTATCTTTCAAAACTTGAAACCCTACTGCAAGTATGAATTTTAATGTTTCAACAGAAGACTTATCCGTTCTACAATTTGTTACACAGCGCGAGATAGCTGCAACTTTGAGTTTCACTTCAATCAATTTGATGGTTATGGCAGCTTCAAACTCAAACAATGAATTATATGCTTCTATCATATAAATCTCTTGCATTGAATTTTACTGAAATGGCTACACACTCTGTAATCAATTCATCTGGATTGAAACTTGCAGCTTAACAGTTCATTGAAACCATTCTCAAGACTTTAAAGTTGAACTGTAGATCCCAATAGTATCTTCTCCATCGTGTGTCACTCATCATTTTACGGGAACCACTACTCATCCTCGAAACGTGTCAGAACGACTTGATTTCTGAAACATTAGATCTCGTACATCTTCCCCACAAGTCATTAAGTTGTCTGTCTGATCTTTTTCAAACTGCATCTTCTTTATTTCATACTTGCATTGTACTGGGCCGACCACTGCCACGCATCAGCATGAATTAATCTCTTAAGCATTAGATATCAATCACTTTACTATTAAGCAATTAATTCCATTGTAAAATCAATCTTTAGATGCTCAGCCTTTAATTCCTTCCTTACGACCTTAGTCAGACACATTGGGACACGTGGCATCATGGCTTAAAGGCTTACATGTTAGATCTTGATCACTTTGTCATTAAGCAATCAAGTTAGCTGTTAGATCTTTTCTGAACTATCAGCCCTTTAATCTACGATCACCTTTACTGATAATAGAATACACATCATATCCATGACATGTGGCATCACAACTTAATGAATTGCATGATAGATCTTTTGCATCCTTTGTTTAAGCAATTAAGTCAGCCCTTGGATCAAAAGGGATTCTGACTGTAGTTTAACAACTGTTTACAAATCTTGGGCCTGCAAACAGCCACGCATCATCACCACTGAATGAATTATACATTAGATGGTGCACATCTTTGGATTAAGCCATTAAGTGAACCATTAGATCTTTTTGTACTTTTATCTCCATCAAACTTTACAACAGGGCCTATGGCACTGCAGGGACACACATCATTCAGACTTAATGACTTATACTGTAGATCTCAATCATGGTTAGAGTAAGCCATTAAGTGGATTTTTGGATGAAACAAGAAGCACATAGTATTTTACTAAAGCTTTAACTGATGCTAGACCTGCCAAAAACACGTGTCATAACAACTTAATGACTTATAAGATAGATTCTATGCATCTCGGGACTAAGTCATTAAGTGGATTCCCAGATCAAAACATACTATCTCGATACATAATGGTTTAATAAAAGATTTGCATGCTTTAGACTTAGGGATTAATAAAGTGCCAAGGTGCTAGGAATTTACAAACTATTGAACGCGACCCCTTTTAAAAGAACACATGGTGGACACATGACTTAAGTGACAAAAAGGTAATTTAAAATTAGAAACCACTTCGACGCTTAGGGCTTGAAGACAAGATTTACACTTTGAAACATGAAAGCAAGGGTTTCAACAATTTCCACAAGACCCTTTTTGTGAATACAAACTAAGGACTCATTGTTTTGGAACAAAATTTACCTGACCTAAAAGTGGAAAATGGTATGGGGGAAGGAATAAATTCTATAATTGTGCTAGCGGAAGAAGGTTGATGTTGGACCTATGTTATCACCCTTTGCGGAGAAAGTTGGGTTTAGTGTTGGTCCTCTAATCTAGAAATTTTTCTATCCTTCTCCAATGACTTTAGTCTTTCATCATTGTAATCCTTCAAGACTGTCTTTAACTTAGTTCTTAGGCTTTGAATTTCTTCCTCTTTCTTTTTTGCCACCTTTAGGCGAAATTTCATAGTTTCAACTTGATTGTCTTTATTAGTCCTTTTGTGTTCCCTCTTTTTCAATGACCACATTACTAATGCTGCATGGTCTTCACTGTACTTAACCCCTTTTGATGCTTTCTGAGCTTCTACCTTAGTGGCATGTACAAGTTTTGTCTCTTTTCTGATAGGCTCAAATACTATTACATCAACTATGTCCCATTCAGGTAGGATAAGTACTCCCTCTTTCTTGGGTAGCTCTCTACCTTATTCAAGAGTAATTTTATCAAACTTGGCTATCATCTCCTATTTTATCTTTGTCTCAATCTCATCCTTGTTCTTATTAGGATGATTCTTTTGCCTTTTTTGATATTTTTCTTTGAATTCAACAATGTGAATTCTCCACAGGAACTAAATAAATGTCTTGGCCTTCACAAATTTGTCATTTGTCAAAAACTCATAACTGGCCTGTTTGGTGATTGTATTCAACAATTGTCAAATCCATATCAGTATGTTTAGGAGCCTCTAACATCACTTCTTGCATCTTTTGAGGTGATGAAAATTTGTCCTACATCTTGGTGGTACCCTAAATTTTGAGAATGTAGAAGTCCCAATCCATTATCAAGAAGCAAGTTTCTCCATACTAAAAAAATTAAAGGAAGGGAGCTTTATGACACAAATAAATAAAACTAACTAATCGAAGCCTTCAGAAAAGGCTGGAATTTCAACCTGCTATAAAGATGATGCCGACAGAGGCTGAAGATGGTCGAATTTTAAAAATCTAAAACCGACCCAGTTTGGGAAATCAAATTTCCTATCTCTAGAAAATATCTTAGCTTTTCACATTCTATTTTGGATTTTCAACCAAAGCCAAATTGGAAAGTTAGGTAGTTATTTTTTAGTTAGTTAAGTGTTTTTTCAAAATATTTTATAATAAGGGTTGTGTCTTTTCACCTTGAGGAGGTGTGAAAACCACTCAAACACATATATATACATAATGTAAAATTTAAAGACAACACAATACAATATAATACAATTTCACGGATTTGGATAGTTTTTAATCAACATGTATAACACGAACCTGGATGTACTATTTTTTTAAAATCAATAAAGATAAGTTCTTTTTCTTTCACATGTGTAATAGTTTCATCATTATTTTACAATTAGTCCCTCAGATAAACCAATATAACTTCTTCAAAGTGATAGTTTGATGTGCATGCTTCTTGATTTGATT
>JAGRRI010026376.1:0-11720 GCA_018584345.1 Thuja plicata
TAGAGATGCATGATCTTCACTCAATCTCCCCAGAGACACTTCGGTTGACTCTGACAGAATGGACCTTATCAAGTGGAGTGATGGCACTCCAATATGGAGTAACAAAAGAAATATAGTATATAAGTTAATTGCAGACACAAATACCATCTATGAACACCTAAATATTAAATGGAATCTAAATTTAGACCCAAACACATGGAGTAAATACCTTGGAAAATTATGGCACACCCTTGTTGAACCTAAAGTGCTATGTTTCATGTGGAGTTGTCTTCTGCATAGGCTACCTATTAAGAAACCCTCTAGTGAACTTAATTCTTGCTCCTACTTCCCTGAACCTAAAACTATCCTACATATTTTCTTATAATCCTTAACGGATCAGAATTTGTCATTAGTATACAAGCAGGTAGTTTTGGTCAGTCATGATCACCAAGCGACAACACTCACCAACCAACAACATTCACCAAGTGCAGTGGTCACCAAATTTTTTTGAACACTCAGCAGTATATCAACCGAGAATTAGTCTAAAGAGACATCATCGAGCACCAATACACAAAGACATCACCAAGCACCATTCTACACCGAGAGATAGCATTTCACCAAAAAAGGTGGATCTCAAACTACACATAAGCTAAAGCACTTTAGTCCTTAAAATATCTTTTTGTTTAGCTGGATAACCATTTCTTATGGATCAAGAAAAGTGTAAATGATGGATTTAATTAGTTAACTAATTATATTTATGCAAACTAGGAGATCAAAGTCAATTTCTAAACCTTTGATCTTAGAGTTTTTCAAGAAAAGTGTGAAACCTAATTAGGTCAAAATCTTGTATATATAGATGTAATTATCAATCAAGAAAATTATGATTTTATCTGCCAAGGAAATCTATGGATTAGACAGAGGTTTTCATGCAGAAGGACAGAGAAAGAAGAATTCAGTTATGAAGAACTACATTCAAGGCTACCAAGAAAAACAAAGGTTTTATCCATCACAATAAGTGATATATATTTTGTGAACTTAATGGATTTGTAATCAACAATATAAGATTGCAAGAAATCAGGTCATATATTTTGTTACTCTCTAACAATTGTACAAAGAAGTAAAATCCTTTAAGAAGGTGGACCTAATAGTCTTTATGTAAATCTCTTAACCAAGTGCACACATACAATGTGTTTCTGAAATCTCTTAACTGAGTAGACTTAACAAGACTGACATGTTACTCCTAACAGGGTAAGATCATTAGAAGTGATCATAAATTGCAGCCCTAACAGGCACCTTCCATTCTGTAGATAGTGAATCTTTGTGAGTTTCAACCCCATCGCAATTTTGACCTTTTAACAAGGGTTTCTGCGTTATCAAATACTTATATCATGAGTAAATGAGTTTCATGAATGTTTCAATGTTTGTTTACATGCATTTACATTAATTCTATGATATTGCATGCATTAAGTAGAAAAGCTACAATGGTCGGTTATGCAAGTAATGAGTACTAAATATTAATTAATAGAAGTTTTAAGGGTACTAATTCACCCATCCCCTCTCATTACACACCCTTCCATTATTCCAAAAATTAGTATCAGAGCTAGATCTCTTATTTGGAAAAGTTTAAGTCACTGGAGAGAAAAGATCATACAATGGAGAGGTATAAGCTTGATAAAATATTGAGAATCAGAACTTGCAAATAAAGATTTTATTTGAGCAATACAAAGAGGCAAGAAATAAAATGAAAGAGTTATTGGCTAAAAGAAAAGTCATGGCATCTCGCTAGAATGAAACTGACTATCATGAAGAAGAGATACCTGACTTATTTGATTCATCTGGATCTGGTAATACATCTGACACATCTAAATAAATGATTGCAGATATAAATTAAATCAACCAACCTTTGAGTGAACAAGTGAAAGTACTGCATATCGGTCAAGAGACACAGATGGTAAGAATGATTGATGTTATGAACAATGCAACACAAGCTGAACAAGAAAGAACTTTGGCTATTGATGACATGAGAAAGGTTACTAAAAAATTGCAAGAGAAAGAATCTGAGATACAGAGACTTACTAAAAATCAAATTGAAATCACCCATCAAATAGTTCTTATGAGTCATGAGGTGATGCAAAGTGGGCAGAAGGAAGCCTTCAAATGACTCAAATAGGGAAATGCACCCCAAAACACCAACTCTTTAAGGAAAAAGTGCTTCACACTTATCAAAAGTGTGGAAAAGGACTTGGTTAAGGTTATCACAACCCAATAACCCAAGGGTAACCTAATCACTAGGTTTCACCAATCCTACAATACCAACTATCAAGTTTGGTTTCTCAAGAACTTGACCCAAATTAGGAACAATACCCCAAAAGTGACTTATAGAACTAGGGGTTACCTATGCTCATAGGTGTGGTCTATCTAGGTCCTTAACATATAGGTCCAATGGTTCTTTTACTCAATTTCAACCCATATGTAATAGTTTCTTCACAAAACCAAGACTAGGCTTGAAGCCTTTTCCCGAAGGAAAATTGATCTTAAATAAGATTGTTCCACATAACCCCATTAACTAATTAGGGATTCAGACACCCTTTATGGCCTAATACCTTATAATTAATCCCAAAAACATAGAAGTGAAGGAGTGATAGGAAGAAACACCAAAATGCTTATGCAATTAGGGCTAATTAGGCCTCCATTTGCACTACAAGTGTATTTTGAATGCATCCAATTACCAAAATGATGATTGGATCATGTGAGGGTGTGTACAAGGGTCTCTTGCACCGATTTAGGGTCTCTAATCAATCCCCAAACAAGAGTTATGCTTGCTGTCCTAATTTTGGAATGATGCATACATAGCAATATACACCTAGGGCATCATGGAAAGATCATCTCCCTGTAATTTGGTGAATCTATCCTACAAAATCTTGAATAAAATCATGAAAACATGCTTTCCATCAAGGGTCATTGAATTCCCATGGTGGAAAAGTGAAATACACTCAATTCTTTAAGAAACCCTAATTTAGGGCCTACAAACCAGGCAGTGAGATTACAAATTCTATAACTTTCAAAGTATGATTGATCAAAACATGAAACCAAATGAAAATGAAAGAAGGTTCACAAGAAAAAAATCTTTGTGTCATAATTTCATTTCATTCTAATCGTACCAATCCATACAGATCGGTTGTGCTCGGGATTTACAGAGAAATGGTTATATTTTATTGATTTAAAAATGCCAAATTACATCGTTAGCCTACTACCTGCCTGAAAGGGATTTTTTAGGAACTCCCAATATTTACATAACATATTTGAACTAATTTGGCCATTTGGGAATTTTTTTACAAAAATTTGTCAAGTTTTCTCAAAAGTTGCTTGACAACTTTTGAGCAACTTTTGCATATTTTACAATTTTGCAAAATTGATGACCAATCTTGGTCTCAATCTTATTTTTGTGATCCCTAGTGGATCCAAAAATTAAAAAAATTAAAAAAACCTATACCTAGGGTTTTGTACTATCATTGACCAATAGTTGACCAAGGGCTCATAGGATTCCAATCTTGGAACTACGGTCTTACAAAGGGGTCCAATGATCAACCCAATGTTCTAACATAACTATAGGCCTCTTAGGACCTTCATGGAAACCCTAAGTTCCATCAAAACACTTGGTTCATTCAGGGAGCTCGTGCACCATACTCCCCATGAGATTTGAACTCAAGTTCCCACTTGAGGTTAACTAGTCAACAATGGTTCCATGTTGTTGGATATGTTCCTTCGTCATCCGGGTAGCATCTATTTGAGGGAGTCCTTTCCATTTCACTAAGTACTCCATGTAATTATTCTTCCTTGTTTGCTTCAAAACTTTGGATTCCAAAATTTTATCTAACTCCATTGGCTTGCTTGGTGGAAGATCTATCACATAGTCTCCATCATCTTCATCCTGTGATCCCTGCACATTAGTGATATTTGTAACACACTTTTAAGGAGTGAGGTCTACAATATTAAAAATAGGAGAAATCAGTAATGTAGGAGGAAAGGAAATTTCATATGCATTTTCACCCATCTTGTTGAGGATGGTGCATGGTCCTATCTTCTTCATGTGCAACTTTGAGTATCTACCTTTCGGTAGTCTTTCCTTCCTTAGGTATGCCCATACCTTATCTCCAACCTTGAAATGACTTCTCTCCTTCTTTTATCTTCCTATGCTTTTTATCTCATGGTGGGCTGTCATAGTGACTCTTTCACTTTTATCTACACTTTAGAGATTAGTTTAGCTAATTCCTCTCCTTGTGCACTAACTCTAAAATCAGATGGTAACTCTACCAAGTCTAATGGGACTTTTGGATGAAGTCCATACACTGTTTGGAATGGTTTCTTTCTAGTGGATCTATTCATGGAATCATTAAATGCAAATTATTCTTGTGGTAGGATCATGTCCCAACTTTGGGATTATTATTTTGTTAGGCATCTCAAGAGATTTCCAAGAGATATGTTTACCACCTCCATTTTTCCATCTGTTTGTGGGTGGTATGCTGAACTATAAGTCAGATTTGTGCCCAATTTCTTGAAGAGAGTCCTCCAAAAGTGACCTTGAAACTTCACATCTCTATCAGAGACTATGGTTTGTGGTAGACCATGGATTCTAACCACTTCCCTAAAGAATATATGTGCTATATGGGAATCATCATTGGTGCTCTTGTAGGGAACAAACTGCACCATTTTACTAAATATGTCCATATTGACAAAAACACTATCATAACCCTATTTTGTTCTTGGAAAACCCATAAAAAAATCTATTGAGATTGATTCCCATGGCCTAGAGGGAATTGGTAGGGGTTGGTATAGTCCTTGGTTAGTGAATACACCCTTTTCTTGTTGGCAAATAGTACAATATTCTACAAACTTCTTGACTTCATTCCCCATCTTTGGCCAAAAGTAACTTCTTTTCACTAAATCAGTGGTTTTATCTATCCCAAAATGTCCTCCTAAGCCACCACAGTGTTTCTCTTTAATAATATTTGTTCTCATGGAACATTTAGGAATGCACAATTGAACTCCTTTAAACAAGAGTCCATTCTGAATCAGGAAATTAGAAAAATTAGTATGGTATTTTCCTACCATTTTAGTGCATACCTCAAAAATTTCTCCAAATATTGGATCATCAGCATATAGGTGTTTTAGGGAGTCAATCCCTACACTCTAAAGTTGTACTTCTTCAACCAATGTAACAATTCTACTTAGGTCATTAGCCACTTTGTTTTCCACTCCCTTTTTGTACTTTATATTGAAGGTATATGCCTGCAACTGCTCCATCCATTTGATGTGTTTTACTCCAAGCTTCTCCTGACTGCTTTAGAAACTTAATGCATCATTATCAGTATAAATAATTAATTCTTTAGGGAGTAAGTAGTGTCTCCACTTTTTCAGGGCTTGTAACATTGCGTAAAGTTCTAAATCATATGTAGAATACCTCTTCTTTGCATCATTCAATTTTTCTAAGAAAAATTCTATAACCTTACCTTCTTGGCTCAAGACATCACCTATAGCCAAGCTACTTGCATCTATTTCAACAGTGAATACCTTGTTGAAGTCAGGGAGCACTAGGATTGGATATTGGTCTGCTCTATTCTTGAGATATTGGAATGCATCTGTAGCTTCTTTAGTCCATTCAAATATGGTCTTCTTTCCACCCTTTATTGTGTTCAACATAGGAGCACACACATGGCTAAAATTCTTAATAAAATTCCTATAGGAAGTTGCTAAACCATGAAAGCTTCTAACATCACCTTGGTTCTTTGGTGAAGGCCAGTTGACAATTGCTTCAACCTTCTCTGGATCCATTTTGAGGGTGCTTTGGGAGATGACAAATCCTAGGAAGACAAGTTCCATTTTCATTAACATACACTTTTCCAATTTAATCACTAACTTGTGTTTATGGAATCTCTTCAAAACTTTCTCAACATGATCAAGATGTTCCTCTTTGCTATGAATGTAAATCAGAATGTCATCCAAATATATGACTACAAACTTGCCAATAAAATCAATATATACCTCATTCATGAGTCTCATGAATGTACTAGGGGCATTACTCAAGCCAAATGGCATAACAAGACACTCAAACAAACCTTCAGTTGTCTTAAATTTTGTCTTCCACTCATAACCTAGCTTTATCCTAATTTGGTGATAGCCTAATTTTAAATCAATCTTTGTAAAGTAACAAGCAGTGCCTAATTGGTCCAAAAGATATTCCATTCTTGGGATTGGAAACCTATATCTTATACTAATTTTTTTTAGGGCTCTACTGTTAGTACATAACCTCCACCGGGTTGTGGGAAATATGAATAACACTCTGATTATCGCACCACAGAATAGTGGGACGATCAGGAGGAAAGCCAAACTCAGTCATCAACTATCGAAGCTAGAGAATCTCTTGACTAGCATGCAGTCCTGCTCTATTCTCAGCCTCTATAGATGAAAGTACGTGAGCATTCTGCTTCTTGCATGACCATGTGATAGGACCAGAACCAAGACAAAAAACAAAGCTAGAAGTAGACTTCTGATCATCAACATCACCAGCCCAATCTGAGTCAGTGTAGCCAACAATGTGAGGAGCCCTTGATGTGTAATGAATTCCATACATAAGTGTGCCCTGAATGTATCTCAAAATATGCTTGGCAGCTTTCCAATGACTCTCATGAGGCTCATGTGAGAATTGAGAGACTAGACTAACTGCAAAGGAGAGATCAAGACGAGTGTGTGTCTGGTATAACAGACTGCCAATCAACTATCGATACAATGTAGAATCCACTGAAGGTGAAGTGAAAAAGGTAGAAAAAGTAACACCCAACTAAAAAGGTGTGGAAGCAGGCTTGCAATCAAGCATATCAAAGCATCGAAGCATGTCAAGAGCATACTTCTGCTGGTAAACAAAGATCCCAGAAGGTGACTAAACAATCTGCAGACCCAGAAAGAAGTGTAATAGACCAAGGTCTATCATCTCAAACTACTCCATCAATGCACGCTGAACATCTTGAATCATAGAAGCTGAGCTACCTATGATGAAAATATCATTGACATATAGCACAAGGATCAAAACCTCACCCTCAAGACGCTGAATTTAGATTGTAGGATCAGAATGACAGCGTGTGAATCCTATAGAAAGCAGAAAGGAGTCCATCTTCTCATACAAAGCCCAAGGGGCCTATTTAAGACCATACAAAGAGCACCAAAGTTTGCAAACCAAGATCACCAAAATCATCATCCTCATCATCCTGAAACAAAGCTAGAAGAGATGAGGGAGTAGTGGTAAGTGAAGTAGACTCTGGAAGCGCGGTATCTACTGCAAGAAGATGCTCATCAAACTGGACATCCTATCAAAATAGGACCTCTCTCAAATTAGGATCAAACAACCTATATGCCTTAACATCCTCGTAGTAGCCAACAAAAATGAGGTGTTGGCTCTTTCCCTCCATCGCTCTCCTCTAAGAGTCAGGAACAAATGCCCATGCTTCACTACCAAAAAATTAGAATGAAGATACATCAGGCTTGACATGAGACCAAGCCTCCTCAGGAGTCATATGTCAAACTTCCTTGTGAGGCATCTGATTCTAAATATAGTTGGTACAATTGACTGCCTCTGCCCAAAAAGCCGAATCCATGGACCTGGACTGTATCATACAATTAGCCATCTCCCAAAGTATTCCATTCTTTCTCTCTACCACACCATTCTGCTGAGGGGTGTAGGGAACTAAAAACTGATGCTAAAGACCATGTTTAGAGAAAAAATCCATGAAAGCTTGGTTCACATACTCCCCCCCATTATCTGTGTGTATCTGATGAATAGAAAGACCAGATTGCTTCTCCAAAAATGTCTTAAAGACTTGAAATAAATCAAAGACATCAAACTTGTACTTCAAAAACTACACCCATGTGCGCTTGGAGAAGTCATCAATGAAAGTAAACACATATCTAGCACTAGAAAAAGGAGTGGGAAATGACATGAGGTCACTATGAATCAACTCCAATGGTGCCAAAGCATGAGTAGCCCATCCGTGAGGAAAAGGATCCCTATGTTGTTTGCCAAGAACACAACCCTGACAAACCCCATCAGTGCAAGTAATCTATGGAAGCCCAAGAAAAAGTGGTTGTGTGCTCATCTATTAAAGATATCTGTAATTGACATGACCCAAACACTCATGCCAAAGTTTTCTCACTGAATCTGCATGTGCTATAAGATAGGAACTTGCGCCAGCAGAAGACTCAAATCCATCAAATCTGTATAGGCGGGATGCAGTGTCAACACTCCCAATAGCCACAATCATATCAAAATCATGTAAGTCCTGAATAACCACATCATGTGGTGAGAAATCAACTGTCTTACCAGAGCCAGAGTGGAAAATATGATAGATAGACAATAGGTTCGTCGAAATGTCAGGGATAAAAAGAACATCCTGAAGAGAACCCCCAGCTAATGCAATAGAACCACAACCCAAAATAGAAGGATGAATGAGTTCCCAACAGTAATCTATGAAGTAGCACAAGGAGAAAGTGAGGTGACCAACTACTAAGTGTGATTCATGTGGTGAGAGGCACCAGAATCAAGAATCTAGGTGGGCCCAGAAGTCGTAGCTCATGCAGTAAGAGCATAACCTTTCCCTACAGGGGAGGATGTGGAATAAGGACCTGAAATGTGATGCTCCTGCATGGCTTCCTCTAAAGCCTCCAAACATTTCCAGCACCTAGAAACATGATGTCCATCCTTTCCACAAAAACTATAGGTTTCAACTGATTTCTTCTTATTCTTGGAGGTAGACTCAGTAGACTTCGAAGAATATTTACCCTTGGAAGGGTTAGCTGGAGGTTTTGAATCATTTTTCTATGTAGGTTTGGAGAAATACTCATTTCCTGCTGAATCTTTCTTCGGTTTGGCTTTTTGTTTTGGTTTCCCCTGTGAAGACTAAGCAACCAATGCTTGGCTAGAAGAGCTAGAAGCATCCATCTGTTGGATCTTTGCCTGTTCCCATGTCAACTGATCACAAAATGTCTCAAATGAAGGCATGTTGTGTCTAGTACCCAAAGCATCCATGGTGGAGTAGAAAGTAGAAAAAAAGATCTGATACTATCTTCTCAACTTTTAGAGTATCAGGAAGATACACTCATCATCTATCTCGTTTATCCCACATCCCTACAAAACTGAGCGCAGAGATTTGAACTTCATCAAGAAGTTCTCCATAGTGGGAAAGCTGGTAGGAGTCAAAGTGGTCAGCTTTGCATCAAGCTGTACTACCTAGAACTCATTCACTATGCCAAACAAATCTGAAAACTTTCCCCAAATGGCCCTAGGAGTGGTCAAACCATCCAGGTGAAAAAGGAGACTGACGGAGATGTTCAGTGCAATCAAGCCCATGGCTTCATCCATTTTATTCCTGTGCTGAAGAACCTCAAAAGGACGCTATAGGAAAAGTGGGTTTTCATCTAGACATGACCATAAGCCACGTGATATGAGTAGCCTGGTCATGTGTGCTTTCCAGGTGTGGTAATTGTGTGGTGTCAGCCGGGCCACAGAGGGGTCCGACATTGAGAGAAGAAAAAGATGGAAGTAGAAGGGTCATTTTCTAAAATTAAATGACAAAAAGCAAAAGCACCCCCACAATGTATGATTATATCCCCTGTATAGAAAAGAAACAATTACTAAAAGCACAAAAAATGAGAAGCAAAACCTAGACGCCAGATGCAGAGATGGAGGAAATGGAATCCTCTACTTCAACACTAAAAAAGAGAGCTCAAACAGCTAAATGAGAAAACAAGACTAGCATCATCATGTCTGGCTATGAAACACCTTTTCAGTGATATTTTGTTTTTTGAAAATGGACACTGGATACCCAAGATATGGCCAAAAAACCAACAATGCCTCTGAAAAACAACTCTCCGGAAAAAACCAGACACTGGATAAAATTTGACGTTCAAATGACCGTCACTGTCCACTGGAAAAAAATTGAAGCCCGTCGGGCCTGTCGCTGAAAAAATTTTTTTTTGGTTGCTAACGTCAGCAGTCACATCAACACCGTACCTATAGATTGTGGTGGCGGGCCAGTGGCTGGCCGTCGGCCCCGGTGGAGGTCGAGCGGCTCCCAGGTGGCTCCCGGGCGCAGCACCGCTGGGGGCAGCTACAGTGTCCGATGAGTGGCGTGTCGGAGGGGGGCAGGGAACGGGCCGGGCTGGGCCACGGTGGCGCTAGGGTGGCACTGGGGAGGTGCGCTCTGGCGGCCCTAAAACACAATAAAAATTTGTTTTTTTTTTTAAATTTTTTTTTGAAATGCATGTCGTATGGCCTAGGAGGCAAAAATGTTTTTCCCAAAGGTCACTGTGACCAAAAATGTCAAACTTCATATGTATTTCGACTCTCCCGGGCCTTCTGAGCATGATGGTGGAGTTTTTTTGGGCTCAAAGTACTCCAAAAACCAGCGCCTCCTTCAAAATGATGAAAAAACCTCAGAGAAGCTGTGGCTTTCATCTTTGAATGGCAGCTTCAAAAACCTTCAAACCAGGTAGCAATGGGGTGGCTCTGATACCATGTAGAAGTTAAGAAATCCAACTTCAGAGTTCACCAAGAACACCTACATGCATATAACCTGATGTTGAATGGAAACCACAGAGACAGAAGCACAACCTTGGAAAATATCAGCGGAGTGAGAGAAAAGTGTATTTCCAAAGTAATGAAACAATAATTACAAAAGTTCAACCTTAAAGGTGAATGAAACCCTAAAAAGGGAAAAAGCTAGGTTGTGCAGTATAATTAATATGAAATATTAATTATATGCACCTAAGAGACAGCTTAATTGAAAAAAGAGTACATAGACAACTTAATAATTAAATCAACATGATCTAATTAATAAGTGAAGATAAATAGATACTCTAACAGAGATCATACTCTTCCAATTCTTCACCCTCTCTGTTTGGATGAAGTTCCACCAAGTTAGGGCTACTCCCTTCAACTTGGATCTTTCTATCTTCACTCTTTGCTTCTCAGAGATGTCCTCACACTCAAAGAAGTTTGTCAAGGCCTCTATCCAATCCAAGGCCAAGTCTGCATTCATCTTCCCATTGAAAGTTGGAAAATCCAAATTATCCTCCATGGCTCTTCTCCCCATAGACTTTAAGGCATCTAGAAGGGGTCTTTGGTCTGCAGGAATGTTCACATCCTGATCAGGGGTGTCATCATCTAAATCACTCCCTTCTTCACCACTAGAAGTGTCTTCTTTACCCCTCTCTACCTTGTTCTCCAACTCTTGAAGTCTTCTTGTCAAGGCTGTATTTGGTGCACTTTGTTCTTTCACCATCTTTTCTAGTTCAATGTGTGTAACCCTTGAAGGGATATCTTCATCCTCACGAGAAGACATAGCTTTGATACCACTTGATGCAAAGTGGGTAGAAGGAAGCCTTCAAATGACTCAAATAGGGAAATGCACCCCAAAACACCAACTCTTTAAGGCCAAAGTGCTTCACACTTATCACAACTGTGGAAAAGGACTTGGTTAAGGTTATCACATTCCAATACCCCAAGCGTAACCTAATCACTAGGTTTCACCAATCCTACAACATCAACTATCAAGTTTGGTTTCTAAAACACTTGACCCAAATTAGAAACAATACCCCCAAAAGTGACTTATAGGACCAAGGGTGACCTATGCTCATAGTTTTTGTCTATCTAGGTCCCTAACATATAGTTCCAATGGCTCTTTCACTCACTT
>MU212081.1:0-11248 GCA_018584345.1 Thuja plicata
TAAACATCATATAACCTTAACATACAACATTTCAATGCCATTTAGTAAATACTCAAAGTAAATAGTAACATTTCAATGCCATTTCAATTCATTATCGGATTGTCAATATGCATATGCTAACAAAAATTTAAGTTTAACATAGAAACTAAGAAAAGTAAAACTAAAAATGCCCAAAGGCTTAGGTGCTGCCATAAAGTTTCATCATCATGTTCATAGTTCAACATAAAAATCAAAGTATAGAAAATAAAAATGAAGCACACTGCTGCTCCTATTCTTCTGCTGCCAACATGGCATCAATATCCGAGTCCTTTGCTGCTACGAAACAAAAAAATCAGACTGCTGCTAAAACCTAAAAGTAAATTATTAAATGGGGGTTTGGGGGCAAAGCCCCTAAGACGGGGTCAAGGGGCAACACCCCTTGCGGGGTCAAGGGGCAGCGAGAGTTAATTTTCAAGGCAAAAAAAATGTCTTAATTTTACCACTTTTCCTCCCGGTCCCAAAACGACCCCACCTATGGAAGCCTTTTTGGCTTTTTAAGTTTATTTTATTTTTATTTGGGCCTTTTTGATTGGGGACGGCTGGAAGTCCCCGGGACGCGCAGGGGACGTCTACGGCGTCCCCAACCGTCCCCGGGACTTCCAGCTGTCCCTAGATTTTTGGGTAGCCGTCCCCAAGTCCCGGGGACGTTTCCAGCTTTTTCTTGAAATTTGGGGACGGCGTGGGGACATCCCCAAGCCGTCCCCAAGTCCCGGGGACGTCCCCGTTCCGAAAACTTGGGGATTTAGGCCGGGGACGTGTCCCCGGGTAACCCTGGTTATAATCCTAATTTGACAAAATGAAAAATTTGTACACGTGAAAATTAAAAATAAAATATTACAACTTGCTGTTACAATTTTTTTAAAAAAATGATCATTATTCATTTGCGAAACTAAAATAATGAATTTAAAATTTAAAATTTAAAATTGAAATTTACACAATGTAAGCCTCTAAGTTAATTGCTAAATCTGTCAACTAAAATTTAAATTGAACAATGACAAAAAAAGTCGTGAAGGATGGATGGAAACTTACTTGGAGGCTTGAATAATGCTTTGAATCCTTTGATTCAATGGTGAATTGGTGTCACTCTTCCCCTTGCTTTTCCTCTTGCTCTTTCCCTTGCTCTTCCTTAATCCTAATGCCTTCACTCTCATTGTTACAACTTGCTTGTTGCAAACTCCAATTTTGCTGTTGAAAGTTTGGAGTGAGTTGGAATGAGGCTTAGATGCCTATTTGTAAGTTTTTTGTATGTGTTTGGGTTTGGGTGGGGCCCATAGGCCATTATGGTTAGGGATTAGGGTACACACTTCTAAAAAAATCTTTGATTTTAAAAAATTACTTTTCATGTTGTGCATCATAGGGAATGATTGAGCATATTTGAGACATTCGAGGCATCTTTGGAGTCCCCTAGACATATTGCAGACATCCTATTGCGCCGTAGAGGTCCACCCCAAAAGGGGAGATCTTGAAAACGTACCTTTAAGAAGGGTTTGTCTTAGAATCATCCCCAAAACCTTGGTGGTGGTGGTGGGACAACAAGTGGAAATTCCCTCCAAGTCCCTATGTCCTAGGGATGATCTTGTCTCAAAAACATGGTGAATCTGGGGGGGGGATGTGTGCTTGTGGAACATTGGCTGTATACTAAAATATAATTGTTTCTTTGGGCAATTTGGCTAATAGAGACTTATGATTCCTCATGGTTGTTTTTGTGTGAAGTCAATTCAAAATTGGTTTATCACCTCTTTTTAGAATGACCCTTTGCTTTAGATATTTTTAATTTCCTAATTAGAATGTTTGAACTTGATTGAATTTCTTTAGTTTTATCCTGAACCTTGCATTAGATTTGGTATTTGACCTTATTGTAATTGGAAAGGAACATTAGAATTTTCAAGGAAAGTGAGGAGTGGAGAGGTGGTGGGTGTGAGTTTGTTTTTTGCACTATTTGGGAAAATCCTTTAATGCCTATACTTAAGAAATCTTTTAGTACCTCTTTGTAGAATTGAGAATTGTTGGTATTGGGGGGATTGCTATCAACACTCATGTTGATCTCAAGCTCATTAGGAGGAAAGCTACTAAATGGGTGCCCTGAAATTAATTGGTCAAATTGAACTGTGATGGAGTTGGGAAAAATAATCCAATTCCTTTTATCAAGGACAATAATGGGAGTTTGATAGTGGCATTTATGGGGAGCTTGGATATCCAATCCAATCTTAGTCACAAAGTTCGACGAATTTCATCCATGAAATTTGAAATCTGACAAATTTTTAAAAAACCCATAAATTTGTTTCTGTTCGCCTTAAAATTCGTACGAAAAACAGGGTTAGCATTTTAAAAATCAAAATATATTTTAAAACATGTTTTCAAGGTATCACAAGCTTTATTGTGTCCTACGAAACAACTTCTGCAACTTCTTTCTGCGACAGTCATTGGTGCAGTGCAAGCAGCTCTTGGCGGGAAAAGTTGGCCATATCTCCAGGTATTCAGGTAAGCTGGACTCTCAATGACACGCATGTTTCCCATATTCAAATAGTCCCGATGATAAAAACTTTGTATGTGCCCTTCGAGTAGTTGTATAAAGCACAAAGATGCGAGTCACGTTTATTTGTTTCCCGACTCAATAGGTATTTAATTTGTATTATTAATTATTAATATATATAATTGAATATATTAAATTTTTAAATGTATTAATATTTTATCTTAATTTTCTTAAATTCATGAGGTGAATTCTTTTTTGAATTTTTTCTCCTTGTCAAATTTTATATGACTTTTATTGTTGCCGAATTCGAATTCGAATTCTAACCTTGTGACATAGAATCCAATCATGTGGTGGAGGCCTTGACTACATTTTGGGGTATTCAACTTGTCAAAGATCTTAGTGCCTCTCATTTGATCATTGAAGGTAATTGTCTCGATGACACCAACCATCTCAAGGCTCATTTGTCTTCTTCTTGGAATATTAGTAATATCATCAAGTACTCCTTCGAACTTTTTAAGTCTTTCTTTGGGGTTACAAAAAGTTGGTTAGATATTATACATGTTACTTTTTAACCAACTCACATATAATATCTAACCAACTTTTCCTTGCCACGAGCAAATCAAGCCTTTGGCTTTGTTCTTGCCGTCCTATGGTTTTAAGAAAATTTGAAAACTCGGACTCGGATTCAACTTGGCAGCCCAAAATTTTGACTTGGATTCGGGACTCGACAAAAAACTTTGCACAAAACCAGCAATAACAAACTCTCGTAATTATACAAAAAAATAAATCAATGCATTTAGAGAACATACAAATCTAACATTACACTTTTCATATGACCCTCAAACTCTAAAAAAATGAAATTTCAGTTGCCATCTCTTATGTTTCGGGAATCCGAGCATAAGATGTGGGATTCTTGGAGCAGGACTCAACCGAGTACTCGGTCAGACTCAACTTGCGAGTCTTGGTCAACTCGCCTTGGCCACCCTAAGGACTTGTGAATTGGGCGAGTCTTGTTGAGTATTCTGCAAGTCTTGAAAGGGTCCTTAGGCCTGCTGCTAACTCTAATACTCGTGGATTCCATTTTATGTTAGAAAAATGGAATTAAACCTAGCCAAAAACGGAACTTCAAAAAAATTCAAACAAAACCTTAGCAATTAGTATGAACTAATTCAAAAGTAGAAATAAAATAGTAAATAACTGAACTTTAGCACTAGAAGTTTACAATGAAGGCATTACTTTTTTTTAAGAAGTGTTCCATGCTTGTCAAATGTGACTGACTCAAATCTGATAAACTCGCTAATCTTTATGCATTCTCACTTCCAAATATCTGCAGACAATGTGCAATGCTCCAATATGTCGAACAATTCAAATGCTTGAGAAAAATGATACAAAAAATGATGAAAATGATAGTTTTTTAGGGGTAGATTGTTTTATTCTATCATCTATTGAGTTTTTTTGTGAGTTACTCATGGGCCTTGTCTGACCCTCAAGCACTTGCTAGTCTGACAAGTTTTTCCACCCTTTTTCAATTATGGAAAATAGTATTATTAAAGTTTGAGAACTTGGACTTGGACTCAACTTGGCAGCCCAAAATTTTGACTTGGACTTGGGACTTGGCACGGACTCGGCAAAAATAAACCTCATAATTACACAAAAAAAGAGATCAATGCATTTAGAGAACATAAAGTCTAATTGGACTACCAGTTTCCATGATTCAAACATTACACCTCTCAAATGACATTCAAACTCTCAAAATTTGAGATTTCAGTTGCTATGTCTGTTATGTTCAGGCGCCAAAAGAATCCAGGCTGGAGCATAGATTGAGGACTTGCTGAGCACTTGGCAGGATTCGTGAGACTTGAGAGTCCTGGTGAGTCCGGTCGAAGACTCGGTCGAGTCTTAGACACAAACTTGCCAAGTCTCAGGCTCAGACTCTTGAGTCTTGAGCTTGGACTCTCAGTTTGTTGTCAGATGTGCCTAGGCAAAGTTTTAAGTCGAAGCTTCATTTTTTTTTTTCCATTTTTAACTCGAAAAAACTCGGCTGTGCAGGTATAAAAGGGTGTTGGGCCAGAAAAAGTGCAAAAAATAGTAAAGAAAGGCATAATTTTTCCCTATAAATGCATTTTTATTTCTGCTTATCATTGCTGCCCCTCAAACCCATTAGGGTCTCCATTCACAAACCCCCACTAGACATTGGGACTTTTGGTCATATAAGAAATTTGATTGCACCGAGGGAGGCTGGGAGTGGAGACCAAAATGAGATCTTGGACAACTAATTTTATCACTATCATAATATAATTGATCAACGATGAAGTTTTATACTATCAATATCCAAGATGTAAAAGTGATTATTAGAACCTCTCCTTAAGTATTCACTAGACCAGGGAAGAGGAAGATGTAAAATGCTTTTGATTAAAATCAGCAGCCTAACAAGTCATCAAAGGGAACAACAGCACATAAGTACGAGTTCTGGATTTTACAATAACAACGCACTAACAATAAAGGTGTTGGCAAGACCAAAATACCATCAAAGAGAACAATAGCTCATAAGCAGGGATGCTCGCTTTTACAATAACATCACACAAACAGTCAAGGTGCTGGCAATACCAAAATACAAATATAAACAGCACACTAGCACAAAGGCTAGTAGCCCTCCTCAAGAGTGGGAGGACAACTCGCTCACCACATGTGGAGAAGAATTTGAGTTTAAAGAACACTATTTTTCCTGCGCCATCGGACAACTGTTCAGGTGATAATGTCCTTAGGATCCCCACCACAAGGGAGAGTGACTAATGAAACTCCATTTAAGCAACTGTCAGCACCAGGACTAGAGTGCTGAGGAAGCAGTATATTGTCAGCTAGAGATTGGAGCAGAGCAGGAGCAGCAGGCGAAGAAGGGTCTTCACGACCAGAGGGGGCCACACCAATAGGGGCAGGAGTGGTATTCTCATGGTTTACCGCAGGAGCACCCAGATTTGCAGCAGGAGCATCACCTAGACTTGCAGTAGGAGCTTCATCCTCATCGTCAGCCTGCGACTCTTGTGAAATGCAAAATGTAAAACGTTGTGATATGCATTAATTTTTTATTTTTTTGTAATTATAAGGGTTATTTTTTGCTGAGTCCATGCCAAGTCCTGAGTTTGAGTCAAAATTGTGGGCTGCCAGTCCGAGTCATAAAACTATGTGACTGAGTACTCAAATAGACTTGGCTTGGGAGTCTTGGTCGACTTGCCCTGGCTGCCCTGAGGACTCGTGAGTTGGGTGAGTCCTGCCGAGTCCTCAAGCCTTGGAAAATACAATATGAAAATTTCAATTGACCTTTATTATTATACTCACATGGCAAATGGTAAATGTCTAGATCTTTTAGAGTTGAGTTTTATGAGTTTTATTTAAAATGGAATAGTTCATCATTCATGTGTAGAAGTGAACCTGTTTTTTTTTTTTTTGGTAACTTAGGAGGTATCCCGACCATGCACTCATATCATTATGTGTAGTTATTGCGACTCTGCTCAACGCCCAACCTAGTCTTACAAACTGCCAAGTCGGGGAGAGGAAAGGGCGGGCAGAGGCAGACTAATTCTCCTGGGGTGTACGCAATAGCCTGCAAACCACGTACACCGGTTAAGTCTGGGCTTCGGAATCGAACCCGGAACCTATAGGGAGCAAACCCACGACCCAAGTCAACTCCACTACCTGTGTGAGCTAGAAGTGAATCTGGTTTTTTACTTTTTGATGAGTAAACGTTCAGAAATTATTAGGTGAAATCAGATTGGTAAAGAGTTTGGGTGCATAAGATATCTTATCTTGATCGATGCTAATTTTCTTTTAAGAATGGATTGGTTGTTCGTTATTCAGTTATATTTAGAGCGCGGTAGTTCATTATTATTAGTTTATGTAGATGGTAACTTGTTTCCGATTATTGATGAGAAAACATTCATAAATTCATAGGTGAAAGAGGATTGATATGATTTTGATTGCATTTGATATCTTATATTGGTCCGTACATTTTAAGTATTTATGTTGGGCCACTTGGCATGTGTGTTTCGTTCTCTCATAATTTTTGATGCTGATTGTAGTTCTCTAATGTTATGTTTTGAGGAACTAGAGCTTTTGTAACAAATTTCAACGTGTGCTTGCAGGGCCCTGTGACATTGTTGATGAAGTAACCGGAGATCTGAAACTACTTTGATTGTTCTTAAAGGATTAATTGAATAAAGCAGAGCATTGTAACACCTATATATTGGTGGTGCAATTGCATATATGAAGGCCAATATTTAGACGCTAGTGCTAGCCGTTTCCATTTTTTTTGGAAAATGAAATATCCGAGAGAAAGAAGCCAAGTGTTTTCCCAAATGTCGGTACGAAGATGATGATGATAAAATGGAAATATAATACATTTTATTCCCATTTTAAGATCTCAAGGAAATTCCTTAAAAAAAAAAGATCTCAAGGAAATGTGTTGCAATGGTGACATGGAAGTGATTGTCGTTTTGGGCATATACAATTAATCAATATCTTATTAATTTAATGTTTCCGATGTTGGGGAAAATAATTCTTTATGAATCAACCACCTCAATCTAATATATTTCAGCATCTAGACTAGAGTAATGGAAATCTATAAAATTCTTATGCAATTACTAAAATCAATTGTTACTTTTACATATTCTTATTATTGAAGGATTTTATCATCACCCCCATTCAAATGGAAATCTATAAAATTCTTGTGCAATTACTAAAATCAATTGTTAGTTTCATGATTGGGAAGTCAAGACAAGTTGATAGTTATCTATAATCTTTTTGAAACACATGTTTACGACATAGAAAATAAACAAGGAACATGCTAAATAAATCACAACTAACAAGTAACATATATTATTGCAGTTTTTAATGTTTCTAAAGAATTAACTTTTATAAATATAGGTGATGATCCTCATCTATATGAATTCTTAATGAATAATCCTTTTAACATGAGAGATATACTGTTGATTGTACCTCTAAAAACACATGTATAATACTAGTTGACTCTTTATAAACTATATTGTAAACATGCATTGAAGAGCCAAATATATTGTAAGCACACATTAAATGCATTTTTTTTTGAAGGAACATGTGTTGTACATTGCATTACATTAAAGGGAAAAATGAAAATGTAGACATGCAAAAGTAAAAAAATTACAGCGTCTAAATTAAACACCCAACATACATGATTGAATCTTTGAACATACATAAATGTACTCATGGCAATGGGTTAGCAACTATATCAACTTGTTTTTTTTGTATATTGTCATAAATTTAGAATTATCATCATATTCTATCTTATTTATATTGTTATGCACGAAGTTAGCATCCAAAATAAATTGTATAATATATAATATAAATAATTGCATTTTTAATAATTAATGGGAAACACTTTATTTAAATATAGTAAAGAACTCCATTTATATGAATTCTTAATGAACAATTCTCTAATGCTAACATGGGATACACCTTCAATTGTAGAACTATTAATGTAAAAGCTTATCAAAATAAATTGATAATACTAGTTGACTTCTTCTAAACTATATTGGACATATATATTGAACTATTATTTGTTCTTCACCTTTTTGAAGGAGCACGTGTGTACATTGAAGTGCATCAAAGGAAATATGAAGGTAAGGTTAGCATGCAAAAAGTGAAAATTTACATAATGCCTAAAATAGAAATGCATTACTCATCTTTGAATCCTTGGACTTACATAAGTAATGCCATTGTATATTAGGCTCCTATACTTCATTGCAAAAAAGATAATGTTGATGAATCAACAAGTGGTACACATTGAAGAGAAAGTTCTTTAAGATTTAAACACCAAAGGTATAACTAAAGAAATTATTGATTAACATTTAGGGTTTGGTTTTTATGAACGTCACATATTTGAAAAGTTAAATCTTATGAATTTCTCTAATAGTGTTCAAGATTAGATGGAATTTTCATATTTAGTGGATAATGATATTTTTGGACGAGAAAAAGTTCTCTAACTTAATTTTTTTTTTATGTAGTATGGTAGATCTAAAGATGACTTGTCATGAAAAAATTGAGTATATTTTTATAAAATGAATTAAAAAGATCAATAAATTAGATAGAAAAGGAAATATTTTTTTGAGAAGTAATAATGATGGAGAATATTTTTTAAATACATTCAATTAGTTATGCAACCAGTGTGGAATAGAAAGGAAAAATATTGTTCGCTTTACACAATAGAAAAATAATATTGCTAAAATAACGAGTATCAATTGATGGATAAAGCTTGAAACATGCTTAATTTTGTAGTCTTGGATAGAAAGTTCTAGGCAAAAGCAATAAAAATTGCCTAGTATCTCATTGATAGGTAACTCACCTTAGTAGTGTTGTATAAAACTCCATTTGAAGCAAGGAATGGTTAGAAACACACTTCAAAATTTAAGGGTTTTTAGTTGTGATATTTATATGTATATTTTTTAAGAAAGAAACACAAGATTATAAATCGATAAAATGTATATTTATGACATAATGTATTAGAATTAAAAGATATAAGTTGTGGAACTAGAAAACCAAAAATATAATACAATCATTATGTAGTTTTCAGTTAAGGAAAGATGGCTCACAAACAAGAAAAATAACTAGAGATGGAATTCAAAAGAGTTCATAGAGAAATAGAGAGGGTGGATCTAAGTTTGAGATAAAAGTATCTACACAAGATGAATTATAGAATGAGTAGGTATAAGATAATGTAGAACCAAGAAATGAAAAATCTAAGGATATAGATTTGGTGGGTACAAAACAAAAAATTTAATCATTGAAGACATTAGGTCAAGTGAGAAGAAAACTAAAAAAGTAGAGAGACCGTGGTTTTCATCATGTGTGTATTTTATAATCTTTATTTTCTAATGTATTTTCACTATGCATCAAAGCACAAGTGAAGGTTGGAGGTCAAATCTACTCCAAAGCACTCAAGCATCCAAGCAAAGAAATCATAGCAAAAAACCTAAAAGCACACCGCTCGATTGGCCAATATGCCAAGAGAAAAAATTCCCATGGAATCCTTCAACCATCCCGTTAGAACACGAGGAAGAATCTCAAAGGTAAAAAATAACCAAAAACTCAATTTTTGGCAAAACCCAACAGAGAGAAAATCAGCAAATTAACATCAAAAGGGTATATTCGGATTGCGGCACAAGATGACCGAAATGTCCTATAACCAATCTGTTTTCACAAACCTATAATATACATGGAAGACTACCAAAATCACAAACTCATTTATTCCCAACAATGTATAAGTCATGTTCTGGGTGGAACACAAAATGAGGAAACCCCCAAAATGCCCAAAATTCAAACATCTCAAAATTTAATGAAATTAAAACCCATTTCCTATTTTGCACCCAACATTCCAAAAGTACAATAAAATTCCATTTTGGGACACAAATTGAAAATATGTCTACATAACGAGGTAAAAACTTGAAACTCCAAACATGAGATCAAACAATTACTCATACCTGTCCAACTAGCCTATGAAATCAAGCAAGAGTGTGGGGGGATACTAATTCTCAGCCCACTAATCTAATGCAATTGATTTTAGTTGAAACAACAAAGTAAAATGAGAGATCTAGAAAGACCTACCTCTCACGAATGGTAGAAACCAAGAAAAGGAAGAAAATAATGGTGACTCCGTGAAAACCCAAATGAGTCCACAGGAAGATGGAGATTCATGACATGAATCCAACAAGCTGCTCCATGCTCAAATCCAACAACACAATCAAGAGCAACGAGTGAAAAATTGTTTTTCTCCAAGAGAGTTTTGGAGCAAAATCCCAATTTCTAAAAAACACATGAGAAGTGAGTGAGAAACTCACTTTATCAACGTAATAAGCACTTTTCCAAAAATGAATTATTAAATAGATTATCTAAATATATTATCTAAATATTTTAAATAATCTAACATGTGCTTTCCCAAATTAAATAAATCAATCCCAGTCATCTGGAATCCAACTACGACAAATTACCGGACAGATAAAATTAAATAATAAAATCCCCAAGAACATCAAAATCAACATTTAAAATAAAATCCTTTCGCGACAACTACAGAGCACTAAATGCATAGACAGTTACTGACCAACCACAAATGGAATATGAATCCAGATTTACCAATCACACAACGGAGGGAAATAATATAATAATACAGTTACACCTTCCATACAGGGATGACATTGGCTCAGTATGTAAGGTGAAAATACTATCTCCTATGCCACTGTCAGGGATATAGACACACTCAAATCCTGGAACTCAGGCGAAATGTGTTTGGTACCTATTCACTGAAACAAGAAAACATCAAGTGTAGATGCTCATAATATAAATAGCCGAATGTAATGTCCCCAACAAGGACCTTACTTAATTTTTCTTAAAATTCCCAATTAGGGTTTGGATTGCATTTGGGAATTGACAACTTATAATTTTTTCCTCTAGGAGAATGTTGATTCCCAATGATTAATATTTAAGTATTTAAATCAAATTACATTAAGAATAATCATGAATTCATAATACACACTTAAGCCATGAATCCTTCATTCATAATTACTATAATTAAGANAGATGATAGATTTATTTTACTATGACGCTTGCACAGTCTACAAGTGGATTCCCTTAAGGCTCTACCTATCTTGGGATCTTTCCATCATGTGACTGATTTACCTGCCTCTTCCTACACACACTCTCTATCCTCTTTAT
>MU212084.1:0-11178 GCA_018584345.1 Thuja plicata
GTTAGGTTTCATGTTAGGGATCAATATGGTCAAGGTTTCATGTTAGGGATCAATATGGTCAGGGTTTCATGTTACGGTTCATGTTAATATTTATGTTAAATTTTTTGTTTCTATTTCATGTTTCAATGTCATGTTAGGGTTTGATGTTGGTTTCATATTAGGGTTTCACATGTTACCTGGTACATGCAAATGTTATGATTAATATGAACTTCAAGCAATACTAGAATGTTTTCTAATGTCTTGTAATATTTTCCTAATGTTTTGTAACATTGTCTTAAGGTTTTGTTACCTGGTTCATGTTAGGGTTCTTGTTAGTTACAGTTTCATGTTAGGGTCCAATATGGTCAAGGTTTCATGTTAGGGTTAATGTTAGAGTTTATGTTGATTTATGTTTCAGTTTCATATTAGAGTTCATTTGTTAGAGTTTATGTTTTTGTAACATTTTCCTGTACTATTTTGTAATATTTTCTCAATGTTTTGAAACATATGCAATAAAACTAAATTAAATAAAACTAAGTAACATTTTCCTAATGTTTTGTAATAGTTTCCTAGTGTTTTGTAACATTTTTCTAATGTTTTGAAACATGTAATAAAACTAAATTAATTAACTAACTAACTAACATATGATTCTAACTAAAAAATAAATTTAAATCTACATTAAACAATATTTTATATTTTCTAAAATTAAAAATAACAAAATAAAAACAAAAAAACATCAAATAATAGTAAAACTACATTAATTTAACATAACAAAATTGAAAAACATTAAAAAAAATAAAAATAAAAATTCCTACCTATTTTCGGTCGAAGTACTCCTATTTCGCTCCTCAAATCTTGGAAGACGCTCAGTGCAAATGAGCCACTCTAACCAAATTTTGGGGTTTATATAGTTTTTATGGGTTCCAGCCGAAACAGGTCCGACCGGACCTGTTTCGGCCAGACATCTTTTAGCCGGAACCCTTCTGCCACATCAATGCCACATGGCGTCGCGTGTGCGTGATGTATGTCCAGCCGAAAGGGGTCCGATCAAAACACGTATGGCTGAAACATGTCAAATGATCCCCAAGTGTGACACAGTTTCATACTTTTACCAGATTGTAGAACCACACAGATTTGTATGCACCAAATCCAATTTCCCTTTTGCTGAATAAGCTTTTCTCTTGAAGGTGCTTCTATTCTATTTCCCCATAACACATTCTCTACACATAGTGTTAGATGGTTTTACAATTTTAGGTAGATCCCTTACTGCTTTTGTTATACTTGCCTTCACAATGTTATCAAAATTTACATGACAAAATATGATGTGCCATAACCAACTGTCGTCAACCTTTGCAATAAAAAAAGAAGCTTCAGATGTGTTCAGTTCAAATACATTACCTCTAGATTTAGTGGCAGGTGCTATCAAGTCTCCTATTTTACTCTTGATAGAACATTTTCCACTGATGAAGTTCAGTTGATAACCCTTGTCCACTAGCTGTCTAACACTCAACAAATTATGCTTAAGTCCATCAACAAGTAGTACATTGTCAGTGTTAGTCTTTCCATTCAAAGAGATAGATCCAACTCCAATAATAAGTTTAAGATTATTGTAACCAAATCTGACAACACAACCATCATGTCTTTTCAAACTCACAAACATGTTTTTATCTCTAGTCATATGATGTGAACAACCACTATCTATGACCCATTCAAATTTCTTTTCAACTCAGGATACTAAGGCTTTTTCTTCATGTATAGGTTCATCATTCTTAATAGCAATAAATCCATTTTCATCATAGTCACCATCCTCATCATCAGATATACCCTCACTTGCATAATAACATTCTTTGTCCTTTGAGAATTTAGATTTGAAAAACTTAGGTTTGTGCTTTGGAATTCTTATAGGACATCTAGATGCAAAATGACCAATCTTGTTACATGAAAAACATTTCAAAGGTAATTTGCCCTCAAACTTACCCTCACCTCTCTTTTCTCTTCTAGCAATCAGTGCCACGACTTCATCTAGCTTCCTTTCTTCTTCCTATATTTGTTCCCATTCATCGACATAGTTTCCAAGTTCTTCTCTTAGGTCACTACTGCTTGTGCTTGCATTTCCAGGTAAGATTCTCTTTTTTTTGTGCACGGTTTCTTTGAAGGTTGACTCAACCTTAGGTAAAGTGTCTCCCAATTCTATGGCTTCAAATGTAGTTATATTTCCATTCAACATCTTTCTGGTGAAGTTCGATGTTAAAGGTATGATCTCCTCTATAGCCTGAACCTTGGTTCTATATGCAGGTGTCAAAGATTTGAGTATCTTTGTAATCACTTATTCCTTACTGTATGTTCCTCCAAAGTTCCTAATACCACTACTACTTCAGTAATTCTTTGTGCATATGCTCTGATGTTCTCATCTTCTCTCATCTTCAGTGATTCCATCTTTGTCTTCCATTCCTGTAACTTTTCTTTCTTTATAAACTTGTCTCCAACATATAGTGCTTCCATTCTTGTCCAAATTTCATGTACAGAGTCCAAGTCCTTTACTTCAGTAAATTCTCCTTCTGATAGTGCACTGATCAAGGATTCCCTTGAGACCATATTGCATGAAAATATCTTCTTTTCATCTTCAGTGTATTTCTCCAATTCATCCTTAGTCACTACCATTTCTTTCTTCTTTGTTATCATCTAGTAATCAATTCCTAGACATAGCAAGTGTGTTCTCATCTTGTTCTTCCAACTGTAAAATTTTTTAGGATCAAACTTTGAACTATCCTTCCTGTAGTAAGTCATCTTCAGGATCACCTCAAGCTGTTAAAACTTCTCTCTAAGGACCAGTTGCTCTGATACCAATTGTTAGGAATAACAGTTCACAAGACAACTGAGAGCGGGGGGGGGGGGGGGGGAANGGGGGGTGAATCAATTGTAATAGAGATTATTAAACTTTAAAATGTATAAACCAAATCTGTAAATGTAAATTATAACACATTAAATGCCAACACCATAACACAATATTTTTTTTTGAGGAAACCCTGTTAAAGGTAAAACCCTGGTGGGAATTAACACCCACAAATAATGTACTAAGAGTATAGTATCCCTGTTAAAAGATATTATCCCTATTAGGAGCTTATTACAACATTACAGTACATAGTCCCTATTAGGAGTCAAATAAAATAGTAGGCTCACTACCAAGGCACCCTACCCAAAGAAGGTTAAAGCCACCCTCAAGGATTTACAATCTGAATCGAGTGTATAAAGAAAATAAACATTCCAGTGAACTGTCTGATAACAATTGTCTTTGCTTGGTCAGTTCCAATGAAGTATCAACTCTGCTTTGTATCCAGTAGTCAACAAGCTTCGCAGCTTCCACACATCTCTATCCTTTTATATCTCTTCCACATCTTCTCCACAATAAAATATCATTCATATATACCCTCTTACAATAATTCATTAGATCAACCAGTTAATCTTTCCTAATACATAATTAACTAGGTCAGCCAATTAAGGCTTTCCATCATACAAATAATTAGATAACCCCTTGCTAAGATACACACAGTATCTATAACATATATACATCATTTACAATCCATCACATATACTTCCAGATCCATAATTCATGCTCACAATTAATTTCACATGCTACATGTTTGAAGTCGGCCAGGAAATAGGTCTTCTCCATAATACACGCCACAACTAACGTCATCAGTATCCAAACAAAAATCAAACTCAACCCATTATTATACCATATGTCAGCTATTCATCAGTAAGCTCAGATGTTTTGAAATATCTTCGCTAGAAAGATATACCCGAAACATAGAGACCTGCTCTATCCAGAATCACAGTTACAATCCAGAAGACTAGTCTTCACCAAATCAACTATAACATCCACAGTATATAACATAGAGTGAAGAGACCTTAGGAATAATGTTAGCACACATCCTTTTGTATAAATCCAACTTTGATCATTCTGAATCATCTGTACAGTGTTCATACACTCCTTCTAGTTAAGTAGCCAGTCTGTCTTCTCCATAGAAATATATGTTGACATCAGTGACAAAACATGAGTATCAACAGTATGATCAGTAACAAAAATTGATATCATCCAACAAATCTAATGCCCCTTGGTGAAATTAAAGAATTATCAATGTACTTTAAGAATATATAGGATGGGTTTGTCAAAGTGTAGGGAGAAGGGCTTGCCATGATGCCCTAGGTGTACATGTCCATGTGTACACCATTCACTGAATTAGGACAGTCTACATAAATTTTCTTTGGGGATTCATCAAGACCTAAAAATCAGTGTAGAAGACCCTTATGCATTCCCCCACATGATCCAAGCATTGTTTTTGGCATTGGATGCAAGGAAAAAGCACTTGTAGTGTAAGTACAGACCTAATTAGGCCTAATTGCAGTAGCATTTTTGTGTATTATCTCGCTTTCCTTTCATCTTCATGGTTTGGTGTTTAAGTCTATTATCTAAGGCCATAAATGGTATATGGATCCCTGATTTTTTCAAGGGGTTGTGTGGAAGTATTTTTTTAAGAGAAAAAATCCTTCGAGAAAAGGCTACAAGACAATAGGAGGGTTTCCAAAGGAACTATGTTCAAAAGGTTGCATGTGTTTAATAGGATCATGGAATCCTTGTCTTAGGGACCTAAATAGGCTACATCCATAAGTGTAGGTCACCCCTGGTCCTTGGAGTCATTTCATGGGGGTATTGTTGACAATTTGGTATAAGTGCAATATAGCCAATAATTTGGAATTGGTGTTCTAGGCTTGGTGGAACCTAGTGAGTAGGTTTCCCTATGGGTAGTAGGTTGTGATAACCTAGATCCAACACCTTTCTACACTTTTGATAAGTGTAGAGCACTTTTTCCTCTTGGAGTTGGGGTATTGAAGGATACATTGTCCTTTAGAGTCCTGTTGTGGCTTCTGCCTATCTACTCTACATCAAGTGGTATCAGAGCTATTTCTTCTCCTCAGGATGAAGAGATCACTTCAAGGGTTACAAACATTGAACTAGAAAATATGGTGAGAGAATAGAGGGTAGAAAATATAGCCTTGACTAGGAGGCTTCAAGAATTGGAGAGCAAGGCAGAGAGGGGAAAAATATGGCACTTCTGGTGGTGAAGAAGGGAGTGAAGAGGAAGATGACACCCCTGATTAGGATGTGAACATTCCTACAGACTAGAGACTCCTCATAGATGCCTTGAAATATATTGGAAGAAGAACTATGGAGGAGAAGTTGGATTTACCAACTTTCAATGGGAAGATGAATACAGATTTAGCCTTGGACTGGATTGAGGCCTTAACAAGCTTCTTTGAATGTGAGGACATCCCTGAGAAGCAAAGAGTAAATATGGAAAGATCCAAGTTGAAGGGGGCAGCCCTAACTTGGTATAAATTCATCCAAACAGATAGGGTGAAGAATGGGAGAAGTATGATTACTTCATGGAACAAGATGATAGCATTGATTAAAGAGACATATGTGCCTAAAGATTATGGGGTGCAACTCCATAGAAGGAAGAAAAACTTCAAGCAAAAAGACATGGATGTAGGCTCATACATCGAGGAGTTCTTGAAACTATGCATGAAGACAAATGCAAAAGAGGATGAGGAAGAAAAGTTAGCAAGATACATGAATAGCCTTAAGGTATCCATTCAAGAATAACTTAGCTTACACTACCCCACATCAGTAAAAAACTATTACTGAATGGCACTCTAAGTAGAGGAGAAGTGGAAGAGAAAACAAGATTTTGGCAAGGGAAAGAACAATGATGGTGGAAAGAATTTTAGAGGCAGAGGTACCTCTTGGAATAGAGGACAATACAGTGGTAGCAGCAACAGGACTCCTAACCAAGGCCAAGGAGACAAAGAAAATGGTGAACCAAATTTTAGAGGTAACTTCAGAGGAAGGAGACCCTTCAATAGAGGGAGAACAAATACAGGAAGAGGTAATGGACACATAAGATGTTACTACTACAACCAATGAGAACAAATATAGGAAGAGTTAATGGACCCCTAAGATGTTACTACTACAACCAACTTGGACACCATGCAGGAAGATGACCTAAGAAAAGGAACAACAATAATTAGGGGGAGAGAAGGACACAACTCATCCAAGAAAATAGAAAAGAATATAATGCAAAGATCCTAGAACCAATGGAAGGAGCATGTCTAATGATGAGGAAATTCTTCCTTCAAGTACCACAAAACAAGGAACCTCCTCAAAGGAAGAACCTTTTCATAACAAAGATCAAATGCAATGGAAAGGTATGTAATCTTCTGATAGATTCTGGTTCAACTAAAAATTTAGTATCTCTTGAAATGGTTAAAAATTTAAATCTTCCTTAAAAGCTACACCCCTTCCCCTACCATGTCTCTTGGCTGACCAAAGGTCAACAAACTATAGTAACTGAACAAGCATGGGTAGAATTTTCTATTGAAAACTTCAAAGATAAAGTACTTTGTGATTTTTTAGAAATGGATGCTTCCCACATCCTTCTAGGAAGGCCTTGGAAATATGATGTGGATGCCACACATCGCTATAGGAAGAACACCTACTCCATCACTAAAAATGGGGAAACTTTCACCATGAAGCCCCTGCCTGATCCTAAAACAGAGAAAGAACCGACTGTCATTGACCTTGGGTGAAAAGGAAATGTTGCAAGTGTTAAAAGAACCTGAGACTGAAGCCTTTGTCCTAATCTATAATCCCAATGATAGCATAATATTGATGACAAGGATCCAATACCAAATGAAGTCAAAGAACTGTTAAATAAATATAGTGATGTCACTGCTAGTGACTTGCCCACAAGCTTCCCTCCCTTAAGAGATATCAATCACCAAATAGATCTAATACCTGGCTCCTCCTTACCAAATAAAGCACCTTATGAGATGACCCCTACCCAAAATGCAAAGATTGCAAAAAAAATCAGCGAGTTTCTTAAAAAAGGACTGATTCAAAAGAGCCTTAGCCCTTGTGCTGTCCCATCAGTCCTAGCACCAAAGAAAGATGGAAAAGGGAGGTTATGTACAGACAGTAGGGCCATCAACAAGATCACCATAAGGTACAGATTTCCCATTCCAAGAATGGAGGACTTACTGGACCAATTGGGAAATGGATGTTACTTCACTAAAATTGATTGTAAATCAGGATATCACCAAATCAGAATAAAGCCAGGGGATTAATGGAAGATTGCATTTAAAAAAACTGAAGGCCTTTTTGAGTTGTTGGTAATGCCATTTGGGCTGAGCAATGCCCCAAGAACATTCATGAGACTCATGAATGAAATTTTTATTGACTTTATTGGCAAATTTGTAGTCATATATCTTGATGACATTTTAATGTTCAGTCATAGTAGGGAAGAACATCTTGAGCATGTTGAACAAGTTTTGAGGAGACTTCATCAACACAAGTTAGTGATTAACTTGGAAAAGTGCATGATCATGAAGAAGGAGCTTGTGTTCCTAGGGTTTTTAATCTCACAAGGCACACTAAAAATGGACCCTGAGAAGGTTCAAGCAATTTTCAACTAGCCTCCACCAAAGAACCAAGGTGATGTTAGAATTTTTCATGGTCTTGCCACTTTTTATAGGAAATTCATAAAGAAATTTAGTCATGTTTGTGCACCTATGTTGGACACTATTAAAGGTGGTAAGAAGATTAAGTTTATATGGACTAAAGAGGCTAATGATGCTTTCCAATACCTCAAGAATAGGGTACCTCAATGTCTCATCTTAACTCTTCTTGATTTCAACAAACTGTTTGTTGTGGAGACAGATGCAAGCAATTTGGCAATAGGTGTTGTCCTAAGCCAAGAAGGTAAGGCCATGGCATTCTTTTCTAAAAAACTAAATGATGCAAAGAATAAATACTCTACTTATGAATTAGAGTTATATGTCATGGTTCAAGCATTTAAGAAATGGAGACATTATTTACTCCCAAAATAATTTATAGTCTTTACTGATAACCATGCATTGATTTTCTTCAATACTCAGGACAAACTAGGGGTTAGACATGTAAAATGGATGTAACAATTGCAGGCTTACACATTTAACATAAAGTACAAAAAGGGACTAGCCAACAAGGTGCTTGATGCACTAAGGAGAAGGGTTGGATTAATTGAAGAAGTTCAACTTTAGAGTGTGGGCATTGACTTACTTCAACACCTATATGCAGGAGATCCAAATTTTGGAGAGGCTTTTGAAGTGTCCAAAAATCTGATAGGCAGGTATCATACTGATTTTTCTGACATTTTGATTTAGAATAACCTTTTGTTTAAGGGGGCTCAGTTATGCATCCCCAAGTGTTCCATGAGAACAAACACAATCATAGAAGAACATTGTGGTGGCATGGGAGGTCACTTTGGAATAGACAAGATCATAGACTTGGTAAAGAGAAATTATTTTTTGCCAAAATTGGCTAAGGATTTTAGGAAATTTGTTTAATCATGTTCCATCTGCCAGCAAGCTAAAGGAGTATCCACAAATCAAGGTTTACATCAGCCTCTACCTATACCAACTAGACCATGGGAGTCCATCTCCATGGATTTTGTAATGGGATTACCTAGAACAAGATAGGGTTATAATAGCATTTTTGTCATAGTGGACAGATTTAGTAAAATGGTGCATTTTTTTCCTTGTAAGAGCACAAATTATGCTTCAAACATAGCACACTTATTATTCAAAGAAGTGGTTAGAATCCATGGCCTACCCTAAACAACAGTTTCTAACAGAGATGTAAAGTTTCAAGGTCACTTTTGGAGGACACTTTTCAAGAAGCTAGACACCAATTTGACCTATAGTTTAGCATACCACCCACAAACATATGGGGAAATGGAGGTGGTGAATAGGTCTCTTAGAAATATCTTAAGATGCCTCACAAAGCAGTACACCCAAAGTTGGGATATGATCCTTTCCCGAGAAGAATTTTCCTTTGATGACTCTTTGAATAAAGACACCTTCCCAAAATGTCTATGGCTTACATCCTAAGGGTCCTCTAAACTTGGTAGAGTTACCTTTAGATTTCAGAGTGAGTGCACAAGGTGAAGATCTAGCAAAGCTAATCACCAAAGTTTAGGCAGAAGTGAAAGACACATTATAGCAGTCCACCATGAAATACAAAGCACATGCAAATAAGAAGAGAGGAGAGATTCATTTCCAAATTGGCGATAAGGTATGGGCATACCTAAAGAAAGTAAGACTACCTTTAAAGGCAGGTATTCAAAACTACACATGAAGAAAGTTGGGCCATGCACCATCTCCAGCAAAATGGGTGAAAATTCCTATGAGATATCCCTTCCTCCTACCCTATTGATCTCTCCTATATATTTAATATTGTAGATCTAAGACCTTATAAATGTGTTTCAGATATGATAAATGTGCAGGATCCACAAAGTGAGGAGGATGGAGGAGACTATGTCACAAACCTTCCACAAAGAAAACCAATGGAGTTGGAAAAAATCCTGGAGTCCAAAGTGCTAAATAAAACAAGGAACTAGATGTATATGCAATACCTAGTCAAGTGGAAAGGACTCCCTAACATTGGTGCTACCTGGATGATAGAGGAACAAATTAAGAAACATGGCATCAATATTGATCAGTTAACCTCAAGTGGGAACTTGAGTTCAAAAACTCATGGGGAGTATGGTGCAGGACCACCCTAGCACTTATGGTTCCATGAAGGTCCTAGTGGCCTCTAGATCTTGTTAGAATAAAAGGTTTTACATTGGACTTCTTTTGTAAGACCTAGTTCCAAGATTGGCATTTTATAAGCCCTTGGTCAACTATTGGTCAATGATTGTCCAAAACCTAAATTATAGGTTATTTTCATATTTTTCATGTTTTGATCCATTAGGGATCACAAAATAAAGGTTTGGACCAAGCTTGGTCACCTAATGTGAAAAATTGCTCAAAAAGTTGTCAAGCAACTTTTGAGCAACATTGACAACTTTTGTCAAAATTTGTAAATCAACTCCCAAATGGATAGTTAGTTCAAAAATGAGATGTAACCATTGGGAGTGCCTAAAAAGGACCTTATAGGTAGGTGGTAGGCTAATCTGGTGTAATTTGTGGCATTCAATCAATAAAATCAACTATTTTCCTACATTCTCGAGGAACAGTCAGTTTGTACGAAATCATTTGAGGGAAAGGATGAATGATTAAGGTATCCCTACGTATTATCTTTATTTTTCACTTGGTCTCATGGTCTAATACTCTGTCCATTGAGAGTTGTCTTATTTTTACTCCTCCTGCCCTGGATTATAGGCCCTAAATCAAGGTTTCATTTGTAATTATGTTTTCTCTTCGATTCCACCATGGGAATCTAATGCCCCTTGGTGGAATTCAATAATTTTAAATGTACTTTAATAATATGTAGGACGGGTTTGCCAAAGTGTAGGGAGATGGGCTTGCCATGATGTCCTAGGTGTACATGTCCATGTGTGCACCATTCACTGAATTAGGACAGTCTACATAACTTTTGTTTGGGGATTCATAAAGACCTCAAAATTGGTGTAGAAGACCCTTATCCATGCCCCTACATGATCCAAATATTTGTTTTGGAATTGGATGCAAGGAAAAAGCACTTGTAGTGTAAGTGCAGATGTAATTAGGCCTAATTATAGTAGCATTTTTGTGTATTGTCCTGCTTTCCTTTCATCTTCATTTTTTTGTGTTTAATTCTAATATCTTAGGCCATAAAGGGTATATGTATCCCTAATTTTTTCAATGATTTATGTGGAATTATTTTGTTTAAGAGAAAAAATCCTTCGAGAAAAGGCTACAAGCCAATAGGAGGGTTTCCAAAGCAACTATGTTCAAAAGGTTGCATGTGTTGAATAGGACCATGGAATCCTTGTCTTAGGGACCTAAATGTAGGGCCCATTTGCCGTTGCACCAAAAGCCATGACTGTTAGTGAACATGGAACACCACATAATTAACCACCTGTGGGCAGGGGAGCGCGTCGCATCACCCAACAATCTCCCCCTTGACGCGCATACCAGGTGCTTACGCGGGTCGGGAAGGCACCGGGGAGATTTGAACCCATGACCAGCCCAAAACCAGGCTCTGATACCAATTGTAAGGAAACTCAGGTGCGGAAACAGCTTCCTACGCTAATCTCTATAGGAAAGTATTATGCAAATTCTTTTAAATCCTTACAACTGAATAGATTCGTTAACTACTTTAACAAAGATATTGCA
>JAGRRI010026631.1:0-10602 GCA_018584345.1 Thuja plicata
CTAATTACTATGTGAAACATATATGCAAGAAAGCAAATCTAGGTCCATTTTTAGAGCACCAATTGGAAATGTGATCTATGAAAGCAAGAAACACTCAAGCTAAACACATGAGATGTTCATTTTATTTGCAAAATCCAAATGTTATATAGATCAACAAAATACCTCAAATCTAATACAACGTGAATCATTTTGTTGTTTATCCAAGAAAGCCCAAATCAGCAACAACAATAGCAACAACAAATCACAAACCACCAGAAACAATAAACATTAGTGGTTAGCAAGAAAAAAAAAGATATAAAAATATAGCAATAAAAATAGATCTTTGGTATGGAATCTCGCATGAGGATTCACATAGTGTCACGCGGAGATGTGCACAGCTGCATGAGGAAGTACACAGGCCTGTGCAAAGAAGTGCATAGACAGCAGAAAAATAGTGACAAATCAGATCCACAGCCTGGCGCCAAATGTCACGCAAGGATCCGCACAGTGCCATGCGAGGATTCGCACAGAGCCGTGTGAGGAAACATAGAATCCAGCAAAATCTTGCCCATAGACCTGCAAAATCTCGTGCAAGATTTCTCTGCAGAAAAAAAAAAAATAGCAAGTACAAAAAATACAAAAAATACGTAAATCCAAAAATAAATTACGAAAAATAGCTTTGTGACAGAAAATGAATCTTTTGCCCCACGGTGGGTGCCAAAAATGTGTGATAAAAATGTGTCACACTTCTATGAGTCATTCCATCCAAGGTTGCTCAAGAATGAGGCCTCAAATATCAACTCATAGCTCTTTAGTCATGGAGTGCAAAGGTTTGTAATGGAGGCCCTCAGATTGACCTAGTTGTGCCCATGCAAGTACACCATGAAATGAGAGATTCGATGCATGAAAATGAAATCTATTCTATATGATTGCAATGCATGAAAAGAAATTAATCTAAATGATAACAATGCATGATTAATCTATGAAAGGAAATATGCAAATTTAATCTATGAAAGTAAACATGAATCTAATCTACATGAATAGCCATGGATGCAAGAAGAATAAGAAGACAAGAAGAGAGAAGTTGCAATATCCAAGCTTGAGTGCTCAAATTCTCCTCCAAAATTGCTCTCCAAACTTGCAGCATAACAATACCTAAAAATTCTATCTCTTTGAATGAGGAGAAGGCTCCTTATAAAGAAAAGTGGATGGTAGAGATTAAGAGGCAAAAATAAAAGGTTATGATTAAGAGGCAAAAATCCCACCACTTAGGAAGATGTGTAGAAAAAGGAACTTTTATTTAATTTATTTTCTTTTTCATCAAATAAAGTGCTTTAAGTGGGGATTTTTATTTATTTAATTAAAAGAGGGGTTTTCTTTTAATTAAATAAATTAGAAGAATTTTATTTAATTAAATGGGAGGAATTTAATTTAATTAAATAAGATGAATTTAATTAAAAGGGAGATTAAATATTTTAATTAAATAAGATGAATTTTATTTAATTAAAAGGGAGATTAAATATTTTAATTAAATAAAAATGATCAAACCTTAGGAAATATTGAAATAATTGAATTAATTACAATTTGATCAAGGAAATTGATTTGAATTGAAATGTTGCAAAGCATTGATTCAGGAAATTGATAAAATGATAAATGGGGCCCATAGTCTAGGCGACCATTTTAGGGTGCATACAACCTGTTTGGAAGGGCTTGGCTTTAGCCTGTTACCGTTTAGAAAATCCCTCTCACCGCTTTATTAAAGTTCTCGGGAGGTAGCCACGCTAAATAATTTGCGTGAATTTATCTTTCACCCAAGATCCACGAAGGCGAGGGGAGAGGATACATTCATGTAATTATTTTGGTTACAAATCTAGAAGACACTTCAGACACATAAGAAAAGTGATTATTTTTAAGTACCAAATCTAAAGTGTTTTCTAACTACTAAAAGCAGACATGAAAGTTTTGGAAGACACACAAGGTCTTTGGCAAGCATCCTACATCAAACTCATTAAAATTTTATGATTTATTCTTCATCCCACGATTTCCAAAATTCTGCAAAGATCATCAGTAACACAAAAATCTAGCATAATAAGTGCAGAAATAGATTTAGGAATAAAGAAAGTCAGAATATAGAATGAAAAACATTCAGTTTACCAACTGCACAGGATCAGACAACCAAGTACGTAGGATCAGAGCCCCAAGTGCGTAGGATCAGAGGCCCAAGTGTGCAATATCAAACCCCCAAGTGTGCAGCTCCTGACCAAGTGCGCTGGACACCTAACCAACTGTGCAACTTCTGATCAGAAGCTAAAAACATACAAAAAAACTTGCAACAAAATAGAGTTTTGACCATAGAAAGCATTGAAGACTTAGAAAACATGTAATTAGGGTTCATTTTAGGTCATTTTGGAATAATTAGGAAATATTGAAACCAATTTTGAAATCCCTAATTATCCTATGTGCAGATTGAACTAATCTAGAAACACCTTAAACAAGATATCTGCATTTGATCCTAAACTAGTTGGATGTTTGTTTTAGATTCCAAAATCAGGTGAGAATGTTCCTTTTAATGCCCTTTTCAACTCAAACAATTTAATTTTTCACAATGGAATCAACTAGAACACCTACTTAGGCTAGTTTGTGAGTTTGACTGAAATTGAAAGAACATTGATTGTATTTAACCCTAAACTAGGTGAAGTTCATTTTAAGAGCCCAAATCAAATGTGAGAGTTAATTTTAAGCTTCCAAATTGAAATATGAGATTAGTCAACCAAGTTAGGATTCATTTTCATTGTTTAGGATTCATTTTAGCCTTGTAACTGAGAAAAATGAGAGTAGAAATAATAGAATACATAAATGCTTCTTAAACTCTAATATATTGACCCTAAACCTTAAAACCCATCCTATTTGACCAAGTGCACAAAAATGTCAATCAACTGTGAAAAAAAGCATCCAACTACGCAGTTATGGGTTCCAACTGCATAGGACTTACAACCAACTGTGCAGGTATTTAACCAACTATGCAGGACTGCTAACCAAGTGTGTGGAACTCTTCCAGGACCCTGCAGAATGCACAAAAGCACAAAATCCAATCAGTTAGGCCTTATTCACGTCAATTTCACCGAATTTAAGAACAAAAAAAGGCTTATAAGCATATCTAGAGTAACCACAAAACCCTAAACAATATGCAAACCCATCTAATCTATCATAAAAGCCATTTAAAATGAGAGTATAAAAATAAAGTATAAAAAACACTCAAAAAAACCCCTTCAAATGTAGCTTACATGTTATAATTTCTTCTCCATTGAGTTTATTAATGTAGCCCTTTTCCAATGACATAATTGCACAAATATTTTGGTGCAGAGCACCTTAGGAAGACAAGAAGGGTCACTTGGTTAACCATGCAACCCTATGCATATCAGAAGGTTACGAAGACAAGGATGATGTCCTACGTCTTCTCCTAGGGAAAACATGATCAATAAGATCATCATGTTATTGAAAGAGGCTTATAAAATCCACTTGTTAAGCTTATTAATCCATTTTAGTGGAAAGTATGTCAAAGTTCTAAAAATTAGCAAGTATAACCAATATGGACTAATGTAAAGGTTTGACGGATTGATATTAGGTCTTTAGTGAGTCTAGGAGAATAGAAATAGTTTTGAAATCCTAAAAGGACACAATCAAAAGATTAAAGTTGTTAGGAGTCTTTTTGTTAAGTTTTACAAATTTGAAAATTTGAATCCTAGCGGTCAAATTGCAAAGATGGAGGGAAACTCCATAACTTAACTAGATAGTGGTGTTAAGGGTTCCAACTATTCTTGATCAGTTGAAGAAAGTTTAGGAAGGTTATTTTAGGTATTAAGGAGTCATTATGCATGGTACAGAGAAGGGAATGCAATGTGAGCATTCAACATTGTACAGAAAATATAGTTCCCTTGTAAATATTGAATAGAGTTTAATACATTTTGGGATTGTGACTAGATATATTGAGAAATAGCTTTCATGCAGGACTGAGGAATGTTATTTTTTTAATTGTTTTACATTTCTTTGGATCAGTCTTTAAACTTGCATGTTGTATACAAGCTGACGGTGCCATGACAATGAGATATAAGGCACTAAATTCTCAGTGAAACAGAACTTAGAGGGTTCTAATACCCTATTCTTTCATTGTGATTCATAGATTGAAGTTTTATTATGTCTATGAAATGTCTATTAATAATCTTTATGCAGGTAATGGGCTATAAGATTGTTATTCACACAAAATAGTGAGTGTTTGCATTGAAAAAGCACAAAATTAAAAGAATAACTATCTCTGAAAAAAGACTCTCAGTGCGGGGAAAATATCTTTCCAACCAACCATTGGATCTTTCCCATATTTGGTATGTTGGAGGGATCCTAATTATTCCCATCATCTCCAGATCAATCAAGGATGTTTGATCTTCTACTAAAGTTATACCTCTTTGTATGCGGGTCTATCCAGAGACAGCAAGAGGCTTTTTGTTTTTGTGTATTTGTTTTCAAGATTGTGTTTCATGGATAAATGGAAGCTTGATATGTTTGGATAAGGTCTAGAGATCTTGAAGATATTTTAGGAGAAGACTAAGGTGCCTCTTTTCAATGGTGAGGAGTGGAGAGACATAATGTGGGAGGAAACTTTGAATAGTTCTCCTACAAAGAGAAGAGTTGTTGTCTTAAGGTGTAGAGAGGAAAAGTGGTTTGGTTTCAAGTCTAAGTGTGGACTAGATATGGTAGGGGATTGTTAGGAGTTACTCTTTATGACAGTGGAGTGGTGGTTCCAGAGAATATGATCCTAGTTGATAGATTATTAAAGGAAGTGAATGGATTTGAGGACAATCATAACATCAAACTGAATGTGAATTGGTGGTTAAGTTAAGAGAATGTGTTTAGTATGTGGATCCTATTGGAAGAGATATCAATCTTGAAGATTGAATGACCATGAAGTAGGTTGGATCTTAGTTTTGATCCTGGTTGAGGGTACTTTTGAGAGACCTTGAAAGAATTTGGAATATTCTTAGGAGAATATTGAAACTCACCGCCTTGACTCACATCAAATTTGAAAGCCAAATTTGATAGAAAGAATACTAGGAGATAGTGGTTAACCAAAGAAAGACAAAGAGATCTCAATTTATAAAGATGAGAGACCAATTTTCAGAATTATTAAGTTAATGCACAAATTAGCATGCATTAATAAATGCATAATTGAGGGAAAATGTGTTGGATGATATCAGTTTTGGTTACTGATCATGTTGTTGATATTCATGTTTTGTCACTGATGTCAACATATATTTCTATGAAGAAGACTGACTGGCTACTTAACTGGATGGAGTGTGCAGACACTGTATAGATAATTCTGAATGATTGAAGTTGGACTTATGCAGAAGGATGTGTGTTGACCTTATTCCTATGGTCCCTTATGTTACAGTTGATTTAGTGAAGACTGGTTTTCTTGACTATAACTGTGATTCTAGATAGAGCAGGTCTCTGTGTTTTGGGTATATTTCTCTGGCAAAGATATTTTAGAACTTGTGAGATTACTGATGGATAGCTGACATATAATAGAGTAATGGGTTTAGTTCAATTGTTGATTGGTTACTGATGATGTCAGTTGTGGCATGTATTCTGGAGAAGAACTATTTCCTGGCTGACTTCAGACATGTAGCGTGTGAAATTAATTGTGAGCATGAATTGCAGATCTGTAAGTATATGTAATGGATTTTAAATGTTGTATACTTGTTATAGATAATGTGTGTATCTTAGAAAGGGGATATGTAATTATTTGTATGATGGAAAGCCTTAATTGGCCGACCTAGTTAATAATGTATTAGGAAAGCATAACTGGCCAACCTAATGAATTATTGTAAGAGGTTATATATGAAAGATAAATTCTTGTGAAGAAGTGTGATAGAGAAAAGAAAGAGAAGAGTAGAAGTTGTGAAGCTTGTTGAATGTTGAATACAAAGCAGAGTTGATACATCATTGGAACTAACCAAACAAAGATAGTTGCTATTAGATAGTTCACTGGAATGTGTATTTGCCTTATACACTTGATTTGGATTGTAAATCCTTGAGGGTGGCTTTAACCTTCTTTGGGTAGTGTGCCTTGGCAGTGAGCCTACTATTTTCTTTGAATCCTAACAGGGTCTATCTCCTAATAGGGACTGTGTACTATAATGTTGTAACAAGCTCCTAACAGGGCTAATATCTTTTAATAGGGATACTATACTCTCAGTAAATTATTTGTGGGTATTAATTCCCACCGGGGTTTTACCTTTAACAGGGTTTCCTCAATAAAAAATATTGTGTTATGGTGTTGGCTATTACTGTGTTATTGTTAGAATTTAATCTTTACTTGCATTATGTGAGTAGGAGATTCCTATGGAATCCCTACACTATTTTGTCCTCTTGTGAGGATAGTTCATTTTATGTATTTTCTTATTTAGTTATTCCTCCTTATGAGGAATCCTACACTTGTCTCACACACTATTGAAATGTGGCATTTGTAGATATGGGAGTTACCATGCAAATCCTCTCTCACATCTCTATTAAAGAGATGTCTCTCCTTCTCTCTTTAGTTTTTTCTAGGTTAACACTTCTCAAATACTATTGTATGAGCTTGGCACTCACTCTCTCTCTCTCATTCTTAGGCATTTTTTCCCATTCTTTATATCACGGGGGTTTTTTCATGCTTTTCCCCCTTCAAAATCTTGTCTCCTTTGTTGCTTTTCTCATTGGTGAATGCTCCTAGTTTTGTGCTAATTCATGGTAAATCTCCTATCTCCTGCTCATTGAATTAAACAATTCCCTGTCTCTCTCTTATTTCTGTTATTATTTTAACATGGTATTAGAGCAGGTTGGTTTAATCTTCGATTGAGTTTACAGGTGAAGGAGGTACCATATCTTGGAGCACTCCAATATTGGAGACTCTTGAGAGAGTGTTGAGAAAAATTTGAAATTTTTTTGGGTTTGGCTGGTTTACCGCCAAACCCGATTTATCTTTTGCATACATTATTGGTTTATCTATTGGATACATTACTGACTCATTTTGTGCAGGATTTGAAATCATTTTTCTCTTTCAGATTCATTCCTCTTTCAGTTTCATTATTATTCATTCCTATCATATTGCTCATATTTCTCATATCTAACTTTTTTGCAGTTTGTATTGCACTATCTTTGTTATTATCTTTGTTCTTACCTCTGCAGGAATATACACCAGTGTTTAAATCCATGTTGCAGATTTCATAGTAATCTAATTTTTATAAGTGTCACCTTCCGAGCTTATATGTCTGTGTTTCACTTAAATATAACTGTGTTTTTTTGCAGATCTATCTCTATATACTTCTATTGGTCTATTTTATCTATCAACCTTCCATGATATATAATATATAACGTTTCCTTAAATCTCAGTTTTCTAACATCTTGCATTCTGTTTATTTATCTTATGTATCCTTATTGCGCAACATATCCTCCAGTATTTAGGTCCCCTTGGCTCACACCAGACTTTTAAAGTTTTTGCTTACTGATTGGCGCAGCCTTTGGGCCATACTGTAAGCCATTCATTACTTTAATTTTGGTTATCTTCTCCTCTAACATTTTTTTTTCTGCAGGTTCATTTCAATCCTTTTATGAGTTTAAAATTTTTTTCAGCTGCCTGTATATATATTGTGCAGGCTGCTTTCTCTTATAGCAACCCCATCCCTCTCTCCTTCATCTCTACTGCTCCTTCTCTTTGTCTCCTTGCTGTCCAGCATAGCCTGTCTTTCTCTTCCCCTGCACAGCTTGGCTGCTCCCTTTGCTTCTCTTCTCTGTGCTCCCTCCACTCTCCTTACGTTGTTCTCCTTTCTCCCTTTCTACTTTTACCCCACTACCATTGCATTCCAGGATGCCACATCCATTTATGGCATTTTTGTCAAACAACACTCTCCACCTTGCTGAAACTGAGATAGCTCCAAAAGTGCTCCTCCCCATCTTGTGAGGTTATCAGCGTCGAGAGGATTAATGGCATAGGTGGATTCCGCAGTCTTCTGTGCTGCCTCAAAGAAGAGAAGGTGATCAAAGTCGCTCTGTGGAATGCCCATCTCTTCCATTTTTGTTGCTACAGCTAGATTTTACCAAACAAATTTGTCTGGGAGGACGCGGCCAAAGGTTGTTAATTACGCTGCGAATATCTTTGAGGAATTTGTCTAACAATAGTAGATAGACGTAGGCTTTGTATGGTACAAGACATCTCATTCATTTCTTGCTATTTTTTGCACCTTTTCTAACAAACTAGTAACGTACAATATTTGCATGCTTAAGGTATCATTATCATTCTTTGTGCAGGTTATAGTTGTTCTGCAGTTTGTTATTATATTTTGATTGCTAATTTACTTAATGAAGTAGATTGGTCATTTGTTACTAGTCTGACTAAGTATCATAACCAAGCTATTTAGCTAATGGTTAATGTCTCTAATGAAATAATTCTGGTTCTTTATTTCCTCTAATCTTAGCCACTGTAATAGTTATTTAGCTGACTACTGATTCCTTTATTGAATGGTTTCGCTTCTTAATTTATGAATATTCAGCCACATGAGGAGCTATGAAGCCGACTTCTCTTTTCTATAATGAAATAGCTTTGGGTATTCCCTTTTTTTGAGTAATTTGCAACATTAGGAGATATTTAGTCACATTAAGAGTTAACTTGTTCATCTGTCAGGTTTCTTGTAGGCAGTTTTTTTATTACGTTTTCTTTCTTTCTAACATTTTTTTGATTCTTTGTAGGTTTCTTCCAGCTCGTTCCTTAAGTTTATTCTTTAGATTCTTTATCATTTTTTCTTATCATATCATTGCTATCATTATATCATTTCAAATTTTCATTCTTCATCATTATTCCTGGTTAATATGCTTCTATACAGCTGCAGGCTAATCATTCAGTAACATTTTTCTTACAGGTTTGTTGGCAAGTTTTGTCAGCTCTATATTTAGTTTATTCTATTATCCTTAGTTTATTTTGTTTTTTATTTTAAATCATATTAGTATACATTTTAATTCTCTAATTTTAAATTCTTTAAATTTAATTTTAAAATTTTTTTAACCAAAAAGTTTAAAGGTTAAAACATTTTTCCAGCCTAATATTTTTTAATTTCACTTTAACTTTATATCTTTTATCTCAATTCTAACCCATTTCAATTGCTTTTTGGTAATTTGGTTGTAATTAAAATTTGTTTCATCTCTTTATAAAAAATTTAAATTTATTTGAATATTTAATATTTCTGGCATACTGATATTTACTAATTGCGTTAAATTAGTTTTTTGGATTCTTCATTATATCTTGCAACTTGTATTTCAGTTAATTTATCATGACAACACTAATGTTGGATCTTAAACTTACAAGTTCAAATTATTCTACTTGGAGGCCGCACATGTCTGATTTTTTAAACTTTTGACACCTTTTGGATATTGTGTCTTCACCTAATTTGAAACTGACTTCCACTGCTCCTCAGGCTGACTAGGATTCCTGGCAGTTGAAAGATGAGGAAGCATTTGGCCTAATTGGATTCTCACTAAATCTAGACTTATATCACCTTATCGCCGATTGTACTGAGGCTCATCAGGCTTGGCATGTCCTGGAGAATGCATTTCAACCTCACAAAACCTCTACTCTGCCCTGTGACATTAGGTGTCCTTTGAATAACTTTCCTATTTGGGATGAGCCTTGTGATGATGTTTTCCTTGGGGATGATCCCCTCGCTTTCTATTTTTCTCATCGAGCTAACATATTGTAGGTTGATGATGTTACGAATACTTATTCTTCTTTGGATAATATTTTAGATCATGAAGATGAAATTATTAATACATTTATCCATGTCACGTTTTCCTTATGTATTAAAGGAGATTATGTTCCTCTTTTCTCCAAAGTCGATTATGAATTTCGTGACACTCAAATGGTTATCATGGAGGACCAACCTCCTTCTCTAAACTCTAATCTTCTTGATGATATTATTGATGGTGACTGTCCTATTTCTATTCTCTATTATGTATCTAGTAATGAATCCATTTGGTTTACAAAACCTCTTTATGATGCAATTACTTTTGATGATTCACATTCAGCTTCTACTGATTCAGTTTTAGGAGGAAATCCCAATAATGGAAGATCCCCTCATGGTTCTTGTTTCTTTGTAGATTCAAGTGATTCTTCTTGGACAAGTACCAACGAACAATCTCAAGATTTGGGCCTATATCCACAAACTCCTACACTCTTGCATTACGAAAATCAAAGGAATCCTATTTCAAGATCCGAGCACTTATCATTGCACCATCACCTACTATCTACACAAAGTGAAGAAACACAAGTTTTCCTCCTCTACTACAAGAAGGATAATCCAGTTACAGATTTTTGTAAAACCCCAAGTAAAGATTAAAGGAGGGTGTTAGAATTTAATCTTTACTTGCATTATGTGAGTAGGAGATTCCTATGGAATCCCTACACCTATTTTGTACTCTTGTGAGGATAATTCATTTTATGTATTTTCTTATTTAGTTATTCCTCCTTATGAGGAATCCTACACTTGTCTCACACACTATTGAAATGTGGCATTCGTAGATATGGGAGTTACCATGCAACTC
>JAGRRI010026634.1:0-10058 GCA_018584345.1 Thuja plicata
ATATTCAAAGAAATTAAAAAATAAAGAATTAAAATTCCTTATGCATCTTCTCATTCATCTTCCGGGTGAACCAAACAGGTCAGACCATATTCCAGATTTCATTTTGAGGATAAGCATCTTCCTGAATTGTCCATATCCAGTACCCAAACGGGCCCTAGAACTTCTCCAATTCTAGAATGAATCCCCAAGTGAGACTACATTCATCCATTTAAAATAAAAATTGAAAAGATGAGAGTTTTGGGAAAGAAAACAAAAAAACAAAAAAAAAACGGCTTTTAAAACTAAAACTCAAAAATAATTCTAACTAAAATTAATTAATTAATTATTTTAAATATTGATTTATTTTAAAATTACACAATTGAATTATTATTTAATAATAACTCATAAATACCAAAGATCTATAATTAAAGGAAATATTTAAAAATAAATATCATTTATCTATGCATATTTAAATAATTATAATTTAATATTAATTAATAACATTTATTAAATATTATAAAAACTTAAAAATTGAAATGAGATATTTTATTAATAAAATTAACTCTATTATTTAATTAAATTATTATAATTAAATTTTACACCTCAACATTTACTAAAATCATGTTATCACATAAGAATGATATTTATTGTTTATTTATCATGACCCCAAATAGCTTTATTTAATGTGCATCTAGGTTTTTTTTCTTAATTGACTTAACATTATAATAATATTACTATATGAATGCATCAACAAACCTAGATGAAAGTATGCATACATATACCCAATTAAACAACCCAAATAGATTGACATGGAAACATGAAAAATACATTCTTAGTTGGGTTGATAGGATTCACGTCACCTTGATGAATCCAAATGGGTGGTTTACAAGATACTTATCCTTACGTTGGACAATGACTTAGGATTGGGGTATAATTTTGGGCCTGAATACTACCTCCCCTCTTCCACCATCAATATGTATATAAGGGCATGCTCAATCCTGCCAATTCAGGGGAGTCGATGCTTAGTACCTGGAAACCTGCATCACAAAGTTGAGCATGTGCATACATGTATATAACCATAGAAAGAAATGATGAGGATCAAGATAGCGTGTAGATATCGTAAACAAGTGATTATGACTTCGTCCCACATCATACAAGCACATCAGACAGAAACATAAAACATATCCATAATAAATGTATGTGCAAATATAATGGGTTAGTAACTCAGTGTGATCATAAGAAAAACATAACATCATCATATGTCCTAACATGAATATGATGCACCACTTAAATGTAAACATGAATTAACCCAAGCAATAGTCACATCAGTATAAATGCATCATTTAAAGCATAGTAACAAGTTTGGCACACACATAAAAGGGCCTAAAAGAGTTCGTGATCATAAAAAAAATAGCAACATATAGGTGGGTATTACACCATTTACATAGGCTTCCAAGATAAGTGGTTGGTAATTTGGATCATCTTCTAGATTTCCTACTCTTTATCTTTTTCTTTACATTTTTCTTCTTTCCAGACCCTGTTTGAGATTTGGACAGATTTACACCCGTCTTAATTTCCTCTTCAACATTTTCTATTCACGCCTTCTAAGTCCAGGACTAATAAAAAATTATGTTTCCTTTACTTGCTCACCTGAGCTACTGCTCTTTGAAATAAATTTCCTCTTGGGTTTTTGCTTCAACCTGAACATCTTCCTTTCAATAGTTGTAGATTTCTTAGGGATCCTAAAAGAAGTCATCACAATAGGAGATGAATAATGTGTACATTTTTTATTCTTAGATAATTTTGAAGATATCTATAATCCTAACTCTTTGAATACTTTTTCCATTATTTTATCATGAGTTTTGTCAAGTTTTTCTTTCCTCATTTTCTCTTAAATTTCTTCAATCGTACCAAAATGCAGATCCTTAGGGTCTTTAAGAAGATTAATGATTTCTACAATTTTTTACTCTACCAATTCTTTGGATACCTCATAGGGTAATTTAGGAAGGATGCTATCACAAGCTCTACTGCTTCAATGTAATAGTTATCTCAACCAACAAGAATATTCAATGTATCCTTATATTTATCAACTATCTAAGCCATAAATATCTCTCTCTCTTGCATAACATTTTGAAAATGTTTGAACCATCCATGGAACTATCTCTCATATCCTATATAGTCAAGATGTCTAACATATTCTCCAATATATCTTCTTATAGGGATGGATCTCATCCAAACATGATTGTCCCAATTGGGATGAACATCCATATACATGAAAGTAAGACATATAACTAATTATCCAAATTTAAAGGGGTACCCATTTTTCTTCATCTTGTCTAGATTTTCCATTAATTGTTGTAGCATCAATTCAAATAGATATTATTGTTCACCGGAGGTCACCATATGACATGCTGTATAGATGGTGATAGTAGTTGTAGAACATTCCCATTTCTAGAATTAGTTTTATATGCAGTGCCCTTGGTTGCATACTTCACTCCAAGATCAAGTATATATTCAATAATCATAGCCCTCTTATCTGACCTTGAACAAGTTAAATATTTTACTATATCATTCCTATTATAGTAGACATTAAATTTGATTGTATCATTCCTAACAAAATTCTTCACCAGATTACCACCATGAGAGAATATACCGATCAGAGCATGAATATCTTGTTTTGTGATTTTTTAGGGCTTATCTCAATACATAGTGTATCCATAAACATGGATAAGAATAATCTTAAACCATTCATCATTAAATGAGAAATTGGGAAAATAGCTACAAAAACCTAACGCTTGCTTCTAAATATTTTTGTATTCATCTTTGAAAATATCAAAATCCTCCATAGTTAAATCTTTCCAGAGATCACTAAATTTACCATGACTTACCTCCCCCAAATCTGCATGGATGTAAGTCCTAATTTCTTCTATGCATCCATAGTGAATGGGAACTTTAGGAAATGCACCTTCTTTGTCTCTCAAATTTTGCACATATGGAAATGGTTTATAAATGGGTTGTGGCTTTAGTTCAAGATCGACAACAATTACAATCAACATAATTTCTTCAAAACATAGAGGATCAAGGGTTTTATTTTATACTTACTTCAAATGCATAAGGAGCTCCTCTTTCACATAGAGAACTCAAGATAATTATTTTGAAAGTGACTCCTTTTAATTTTTGAGCTTATTCCAATATGAGTAAGACACATCATTCAGTGAAATATAATTTCAAATAACTAATGTATTGTTAGAGACCAAAATAATCGAAAACAACTTTTTTATGAGCTTTGCCACAAAGACCTTAGTATCTAAGCTAGACAAGGGGATTCTTAAGATATTTTTCAATTCTCCCCCTAAGATACTATTGTTAATTCTAATTTATAGAATGTAGGTCAACACTTTGAGAAGTTACAAAATTATCTTCAATATTTCATTTTGTTGTTTTCTTTACCCAAGTTTGTTTTACTTTCTCATTTTTCTTATCAACACTTCCTTCTATTATTTTCTTTACCCAAAATTTATTTCATCTCCCCCTTTTCCTTATTGTTTTTTCTTATCAAATACATTCCATATACATTACCCCTTTTTCAATATTTTGTAGTATGTCCTACTCTTTTATAGTTATAGCATTTTGAACCTTGCGTAGATATACTCCTCCTCATTTTTCCTTCAAATATTCTATTTATCCTACACTTAGTATCTTTATGCCCATATATATTTCAAGAGTATAAATGTCTACTGAATGATTGTGCATTACTCCAATTTTCAAAACCATTCCATATCATCTTATTTCTAGAGTAAACAAATCTATGTCCAAACTTATTGCAAGCATAACATCTACCATGAAAAGATTGATATCCAATTTGACTCCTATATTTACTAGCCTTATGACCTAATTGGTTACATGTAAAGAATTTATCATTAATAAAGTACCTATATAGGACATGAGGGGTTCTTCTAAGATTATTCTTACTATCTCAGTCTGGAATAAATTTTTGTTGATCTATGTTTAAGTTCGCCAATTCATCCTTAGCCTTTTTATTATAATTGTCTTTCGAGCTTTCACCTCTTTCAAACCAAATCCTTCTTTCCCTTTATTCTTCATTTTTTCACTTGGCACATTGTCAAGTATTTCACTACGAATTTTTATTTTAAGACCTTTGTCAATCTGTTCTCTTGCATCTTTAAGTTTTTTTTTTCTGCATTTGTACCTCCTTTTCAAGTCTAGTACACTTCTATTTTTTGGTTCAGTTTCATTTTAAGATCATCCATAGTCTTCCTTCATCAAGGAGTTCCCTTAGGGAAGTGATTATGTCCTCAACTTTATTAGAATTAAATTTTCTTTCACTCAAGCTAGCAAAAGTTAATCTCAGTTATTGTTTCAAATATATACTGCCTTCAACATCATCCTAGTTAGTTTTCTCCACCAGATCTATACCATTTATATCTTCTCCATACGTAGTGTTTAAATCCCATATCTACTAGAGTGGTTAAATTTTCTCTATGAGAACCAAGATATGATACCAATTTTTGAACACACTTGGACGTTGAGAGGGGGGGTGAATAATCATTAACTTAAACAACTTTAAAATCTATTCAACATTATCAACTTGTCTAGTTAATTCATCCACTTTAATATCCATGAAAGAAAGAAACTTAAATAGTAAAATTAAACATGCAATACCACCATAATTTTTATGTGGAAAGCCCAAAACATTAAAAAAATATAGTGAGAGATTATCTCACAATATTTATACATAAATGCCAAGTTCACTTCCCGAGAGCTCGCTACTCAAAATTTGCAACTAAGGTTCACTAGCTATAAAGCTAGATACACAATAACTTGCAATATAAAGATCACTTCTCTAGAGAAAGTAGTACAATACAATCTGTTACAAAAGGAAATTGAAGTAATAAAATGGAATATGATATGTTGGAATATAGTTCACTGTAAAAACTCATCTAAATCTGATTTCATCACTACACTATCTTGTAACTGAACCTCTGAATTTCCATTATTATTTCATTCTCTACATTTTTATTTTTAAACAACACTATCCCATAATCTTTAAATTTATATAAAATATTCATTATGAATGTTCATATATACACCATCTAGATCACAAAAGTTTGGCCCAAAGGAGAGTGTAACATGTAGATGTAAAGTCGGTTGAAACCTTAACCAAAAAGATAAGTGGAAGAAAGAAGATGTTTGGGGATCCAATCTAAGTTAGCACATATTCCAGAATAATTTAATAATTATCTTTAACCACTACATGTAGAGAATAATTCTGAACCCAAAAAAGAATTACCACTAGATAAATACCAAATCCTTGAACAATTTTTTTTGAACTGTTAAACAAAAATTTTGTACTACAAAATTATCTCTAGACACAATATAGGATTATCGCAAGACTTCTGGGCTAAAAGAACTACTTTTGATTCCATTAAATTTATCTTTCAAACCAATCCAGTCTAAGGGGCCATAAACACACAAGCATTTGAAACAACTATTGACATCAATGACAATCAAAATGCTATATTTGCAATAATGTATTCGTCTTTGCTTATCAAAAAGTTATTTTCTTATTTTTTAGTTGTTTTGTTTCATCCAGTTGGAGAGGTGAAACATCACCTATATGCCCAAGCTACTCCTTTTATTATAGAGGATTTGATTTCCTTCCTTAGTTATGTAGTTTTATTTAGGATAGCTTGAAAGCATATTGCCTTGCTTAGAGGTTCAGTTAGGAAGGAATATTCTTTTGTTGTGATCTTGTTTTTCTTTGAAATTTGGTTAGAAGCTTGTATACATTCTCTATCTTCTATAAAGAGAATTCCAAGTCCAATTTCAAATTCTTCCAAAATATTATCTGATGAGAGCATAATAGAATATTATAAGGTTTATGAGATAAGATAGAATGCTTTGAGTTGAATAACTTTACTTGACATAGTAGAAATTCATAATTATGGAATTTTAGAATTACAGAATTTTAGAGTTTGTCATTGTATTGTTTCCTAGATGTACTTTTATATTTCATATGAAATTAATATATGCAACATATTTGAGTTTTTTGATCCATTGTTTATTGGTTTGTTTTAGTTGTTATTAGCTTTTTTTAAATGAGAGGATTAAAATGCTATGAATGATTAACAATGATTGTGAGAGTGCAATATGGATATGTAAGTAGAATATAATGACAACATAAATGGGTTTTTGATGCAAGGCATTGAATGCCTACTATTTTCCGAGTTGTAGTCATATTATTAAAGGATAATGAATGCAATTCATTTCATTTGAATCCATAACCTAATGGATTGGGCATTAGTCTAGGATTCTTGAATAGATACACTTTAGGGGCAAAATATCAAACCAAAATCTCTTTAATGTTTTATTGTAGGAATAAGATTAGTATAATTTTCATCCTCAATTGCATTTTTAGTGATAAAATAATCTAAGATGTAGCCAATATAATAGTGATCTCATTAATTTTTTGGTTAATCCTATTGAGAATATCTTCTTATTAAATTTTTTTTTTGTTAATAATTATTGCAAGTATGCTGATTGTTGTTGTCATTAATGTCAAAATTGCAGTAGAGGACCAAAAGTGTTTTGGACGTTCTCTGTTGCTGATTGCAAAAATTTTAATACTGGTAAATTGGTCCAAAGTATCTTTGTTTCTCTCTGGATTTGGTTGGATACAATGTTGTTGAATGATGTTCTTGTTCCTGTGTGACCATATTTTTTGCTAATATTTGTGGTTCACATGTGAGCCTTAATGATATATGTACAATATGTTTAGTCATGCTACGTTTTAGGGTATTTAGATGTGTTACCTCATATGGGATCACTTTCTGGTTTGGTTATACCTCATATTCAATGTTGGGATGTCTATTTGGGTCTTACCTTGGTGCATGGGGATCTGCATGATTCAATATTTCTTTGGAATATGTTTTCTTAGCCAACTATTCTACAAGCCTTAATTTCCTATTCACACATTATATTTCAGTAATGGCCTTGGTTGATATGAAAACCATTAGATCTATATTTAAAGGGTATGCTGAGATTATTTTGGTCCCCTCTTTCTCCTAGAGTGGACCACTTCATGTATTATGGGTGTGAATGACCAGTGTTATGTATATTGTTTTATCTTTTTACGGGTCAACTTGTAATAAAGCTTTTAATGATCTATCTTATATTTATATAATACATTCAAGTTGAAATCAAATGTGTAGAGGTGTGTGGAAATAGTGAAAGTGAAGGTTGTATGGACCCTAAAATGGTCGCCTAGTCTATGGGTCCCCATTCTTCAATTTATCAAATGACGAAATCAATTTATCAAATTTCTGAATCAATGCCTTGCAATATTTTCAATTCAAATCATTTTCCTTGATCAAATCGTAATTAATTCAATTATTTTAATATTTCCTAAGGTTTGATCATTTTATCCATAATCTTATTTAATTAAAAGAAAACACCCCTTTTAATTAAATAAAATGATTTTATTTAATTAAAAGAAAATCGCTTTTTATTAAATAAAATAATCTTATTTAATTAAAAGAAAATCTCTCTTTTAATTAAATAATCTTATCTTATTTAATTAAAATCTCTCCTTTTTTAAATTAAATAATCTTATTTAATTAAAAGAAAAAATCTCTCTTCTAATTAAATAAATAAAATCCCCACTTAAAGCTCTCTTTTTGATGAAAAAAAGGAAATAAATCAAATAAAAAATGAATAAAACTCCTTTTTCTCCACATATATTCCTAAGTGGTGGGATTTTTCCTCTTACTTGCCTTTTAGGGATTTATCCCACATTGCTCTTGAGGATGCATTCCTCTCCATACTTTCCTTTATAAGGATCCCTCTCTTTCTCATTTGAGAGATATCAAGTTTTCATATTATTGTTATGTTGCAGGTTTGGAGAGCAATTTTGGAGGAGAGTTTGAGCATTTGATCTTGAACCATACAACTTCTCTTCTTCTTGTCTTCTTCTCTCATGCATCCATGACAATCCATTTAGAGTAGATTCATGTTAATTTAGATTCATATTTCCTTTCAATAGATTAATCTTGCATATTTTCTTCATAGATTAGTTTGCATATTTTCTTTCATGCATTGTTATCATATAGAATAGTTTCTATTTTCATTTGCAATGCATATTTGATGATCATGGAGACTAGCATTCTTGCTCTTCCTATTTGAATCTCTCATTTCATGTTGTACTTGCATGGGCATAAACTAGGTCTAAATTGAGGGCCTTCATCACAAACCCTTGCACTCCATGAATAGGGAGTTATGAGTCGCCATTTGAGACCTCATTCTTGAGAAATCTTGAATACAATGACTCATAGAAGTGTGTCAACATTTTAGCACACAAAGGTAAGTGTGCAAGTGAATTGGTTGTGCAGAGATTAAAGATTCAATAAGATATATTTAGAAACATTATGCTGGAACAATGTTTGATGCCATGAGCTTGGTCGCTTGATCTAGTTCATGATAAAGAGATTCTTATTTTTCTATTGTGAGATTATTGTTGTTGTTGAATAACAGTGGGTTTTATGGAAACTTTTTGTAACTTGTTTTGAGACAGTGAGTTTTAGTATGAGTTATTATATTTTTCCCTAGGGAAGTGAGCTTTAGTTATGAAAATTAGTTAGGTGTGGTTAACTTGATCATTGTAATTCAAACTATTCATATAGTGAGTTAGATTCTCACTGTGGTTTTTTCCATCCGTGGGTTTTCCACATAATTTGGTGTTCTTGTGTCAATACTATTTTATGTTTCATGGTTTTGTTGGAAGGGTGTTGAGCATGTCAAATTTTGGTTCTTGGGTGTGCTAACATTAATGTTTTGTTATTGATGTCAACATAATGGTTGTTATTTTAGACAACATGTTCAGTGAAGAAGATTTCAGTTGTTTAGGTACTATATTGAAGATCTTGAGTTGCGATTGTAAGGTATTGTTCTATGGTGTCTGTAGTTGGTCTAAAGAGGTTTGCAGAAGTTTGGATGATAGTTTGAGTGAGGTATGATCGAGTTGTTGGTTGTTTCTATTAAATATTTCTTGTGTACAATGGTTGAATATTTGGTTCAACTTTTTTTGGATTTGATATTTCAGAGGTTGTGAAGCTGGTGGTTTCATGATGCCTTATCATTGTGTACACATCTATTGTTGTTCATGATTAAGAGTATGAAGAGTTATCTTTTGTTGTGGCAGAGTTTGGTATTTTAGTGTTATTGTTGATCACAGATGAAGATGAGTTTAGATTTCACTCTGGATAGTATTCATTCTTTTTTTTGGTCTTCTTGGATGGTGTGATGATCGTTCTATTGGATTGCATTATTTGAGGTGATCACATATGCTATTTTGGTTAACGTGTTGGTGTTGTATGTGATAAAAGTATCCTATCAAGAACAACACTTAAAACATGCAAACGTTAGAGGTTAGTCATTAAAGCAAGATTCAAAAGCTAAACATGTTCAAATGTATTCTAAGACAAGAACTAACACCACAACCTTCGATGAGCCAAACAAGGGCACCCAATGCCTTGTTGATTTGCTCTTAGAGATTATTGTGGGTGTGCTTTCCCAACACAATAAATTAATCTCACTTGATCCATGGATAAAAACTAAGATGCAAGCTAATGGAATCAAATAAAAATCTCAAGAAACAAGTATTGAGAACTTGTCTCAAGCTCTCACCATGATGAAGGTGCAAAGAACTACTATTTAGGATGATATGCAAGATCTAAGCTAAGAAACTAGATTCATTCCATTACTCCAAGATGTGATATATAGATTATCAAAATGAACTAATGAGCATAAAACATAAAATGCACTAAGAAATTCTAGAGCTAAACTAGCATGATAACAATGCATAAAAGGGAGATGATTTGCTCTTGACATTGGCCTCTATTTATAGATTTTTGGAGGAGAGAGAGGGCTTGGATGAGGTGGAGATCATGTGGCATCCACATAGGTGCCACATGAGGGACACATAAGCCATGCAAGAGGCCCACTTTTCTCACACATGTGTGAGCAACTTTTGATGTGATGGGTCAAGGTGTACTTAAAGTACA
>JAGRRI010026721.1:0-12329 GCA_018584345.1 Thuja plicata
CTTGGAGTGTTTACTCACGTCCTTCGTGAGTATATACTTTTCAAGAGAGGGTTGAGTGTTTGATACCCTGTATCAAGCGTTTAATCCTATATGTTATGTAGTGGTACAAAACTCACATCAACAGTATCCCTATATCACATTTGGATACATATCTAATATGGCCCAGACACACGTCAAACATTGTACCCATGTGTGCCCAAAATACCTTGATTGTCCAATTGTGTTGAATATTATGTGATCTATTTTTTAAAAAGTTGACATTAATCTTCCCAAATTTAATTTAAAAAAATTTTGTTCATGCAATTTTTTAAATTTTCTTGGTGTAAACAAAACCTACACCAGATGAGAAAGACAAATGAAATGTTTTTTTATTTCAGCAACCCATTTTTTTTTGGGTTATCTTTCAATGCAACTCTACTATTTTATTACTTTTTGCATATTGTAAAGTGCTAAATTAACTTTTAATTATTTAAGTAGCATTTGTGCGTCTATATTTCTTTTGAAGTAATGAAAATCTCCTCTAATAACTTAGAAAATCGTGACTAAACATGTGTATGTGTTTTTTATTAATGTCATATTCAATTGTATTCATATTGGAGATCTTAAAAAATGGTCATATCCGTATCCGATACCATATCTGTATTTGTATCTGTGTCTGTGTCCATGCAACTTTGGTCATAGAACAAATAGGGATGTTTGAACCCTGCATAAAATTAAGACTGAGACACACAGTAAGACAAACACTTATATAACACTATTTCAGGAAGCAAAGATCAACATCATTGTTTAGTTGTGGCTTAGTCTACATTTGAAGAGATTCCAAAGTAGCATTCAATTTACATAGCATTCATAAAGCATGGGAAAAGTGAAAGTGCAATTTATTTACCCAGATTTAATGAGGAAAAGTGCACAGCAAATTAAAAATGTACATGTAAGCAGTAAAAATGGAACAAGAAATAGGTATATATGAAAAGATATCTCGTTGTTTAAAAGCCCAGCCATAACTAATGAGATATTTAAGGGCCTTTTTGGCTATTTTTCAAAAACTTGAATATTTTTCAGGCCATTGTCCACTTTGACCCTCATACCCCTAGGCAGTGAAATTGCATGGCATTGATTGTGGGTTATAAGTAATCTCATACATTGCTAGGGAATTCCTTTCTACATTTCTCTTCAGAGAAAGGCAATGGAGGAAAATTCTACAGACTACATGTGAAAAGCTTAAACTGAAATGCTCGTGAACTAATACTAACCACATTCATGCTTCAGAGAGCAATAATTATAGCTTGTCTAATATATTGCCATTAAAGAATTTCATACTTGGTCTGATCTTCGTGTAGGAGGATTACAAATTATATATGGATATCAACCTCTAAGTCATCATAAACAAATTGCTCAATTTACCATGTCATTCAATCTAGTACATCTGATGGAGAGGAAGAGTAATAAACCTTAGAACAAAATACAATCACCTAAACTTTAACTCATACAATAATTTAGCAATGACAACATTTATTTTAACTTCACTTTCATATAGAGTTCGAAAAAAATCTAAAACCTATCAAACCCAAGGTTCAAACCAGGCGACAAATGAAGGATGAAAATCAGCCCAAAATATTCTTTAATGTCATAAGAAGAAACAAATCATAAAAAAGATTTTTTTCCCTCAGACCAATAGTGAGATAGCTAACTGTCAAGAGAAAATCAAGGATCAATTTCTAATTCTTGCACTTATAAAATATCTTTATCAATAATTACAAGGAATGCAAAACAAGATCTGTAAACTCAACTATCAAAGCTAGGACAGACTCCCAATTACAAAGAATAGAGAATGATCTTCACATGTTCCATGATGATACCGGTATTATGATAAATTGGAGATCATCAATGTCACACCTGAACATAACAACAATGGTGAATCTCGAGAAAATGACCACTTACCTTACCAAAAATCTTCTTATGAGGGATGAATTGAAGCCTGAACTTTTCTAATCCAAAGCCAGGTTTGAGTTTAAAGAAGTTGTTCAACGTGATTGTGTTCCAAAGACTATAATTATATAATCTGATAGTCATCGATAGGAGCAAAAAGATTTTAAGGCATTTCATGAGGACATTGTAAAGAAAAGCTTGATAGTCAATTGCAGTTTAGCTCCACTTATCTCACATACTACGCTTCAGATCAAATTTATGAATGGAAATTTAGGTAATTTTATACAAAGTATGGTAGGAGAATGTCCCAAGCAATGCAATTTGGTCCTACTAGAGTTCAATTGGCATATAATTCTAACGTGAACAAGTTGACTGGAAAATGACTGTCTCAAGTAACATATGGCAAAATTATTAAGTGGTTGATGTTATTTGTCTTCAGGCAATAATGTGTGCGAGATATGATGTGGAGGGATTAATAAAACGTGAAAAAGGTGCAAATACACTAAGTAAATTGAGAAGGCTAAACCTTCATAGATTTTTTAATAAAAATGGGTGAGATAAACAAATGTTGGTGTCTTTGAGTTTGCAATCTAAGAGGTTTCATGGAACTCAGATAAGAACCAAGTAGAAAAGGTTGAACCTTCAAAAAAAATTGAAGCAAATAATTGGTAAGGCTATGTAGTTTAGCTCCTAAAGAATTTGGCATCAGTCCTATTTTTAATGTTTCCGATACTTATGCTTACTGTACAGATAAAGAGGAAGAATCTCCTTGTATTACAAATTAAAGTGGAAAATGCACATGACTAATCAGAACAATCAAGAACCCTTGGAAATGTTGTGAATGTGAAACCGTCTTCCAGTAGATGAGGCACTTGCAAATCTAACGATTATTGGGTTACCTAAAAAGACCTCATGAAAATCAGTCATTATGTACTCATAATCATCGTAACAGAGGAAGAATGTTGCTAGCTCAAACTTTTGATGCAAATTTTATTTTTGCAAGCTTACAGCTTAGAAACAATATTGAAGAACAGATTTGAGTGGCATGTTCAAGAAACCTATGCTTGGAAAAATCAGTGCCAGAATCAGGCCGAATGCTTCAGAGACGTGCAACAAATGCCAGTCTATTTATTACCAAAATGGAGTTAAATGCTCCAAAGACCTGTGCATGGAAATAATTTTTAAACAGACATTTGTGCTGTAATCCAAAAGTACACTTAGGAACTTCGTTTTACAATTTTTTAAGAATGCTCCAGAAAATTGTCCTTAAAGAACCCCGTAGAATGCTTCATAAATCCATACTAAGCAAACTTCATTGACAGAAGGCTCAGAAATATTACAGAAACATTACTTAGCAAAAAATTTCAACAAATGTGAGCAGAATGCAACAGAAGCCTTCGAGAGTATTCTCTAATAGTTTTTTGTGGAATGATTCAGAAAGTTACGCTTTCCAAAATTCAATGGTAGATTTTTGCGAAACGTTCCAAAGACATATACTTGTGATTTTCCAAACAGTGTAGAAAGTTTTGCTTGGCAAAGTCCTTCATCAATTTGCTGAATTATGGAACAAAAACCTTTTCTTCGCAAACTCCTCCAACATGTTTAATTTGAGTACTCCTAAAAGTTTAAAACTGTACAAAAAAGGTTTTTGAATTGTGCACCAGAAAACTATACTTATATCAGAATTTTTCTACATATTTAGTTACAGCGCTCCTTGTTGACTAAGTGTTGTATGATTTATATGTTTAATTGTCAGGATGGATCAACCTTACATGTCTATCGGAAAATGATTAGGTTTCTGATGAAAATTTTGTGGGTATTATGTTTTTTCAATTTCTGTCCATGTTTTAAAGCATTCGTGTTTAACTTTTTGGACTCGTGTTTACCTTTTCGCATAAAACCACTTTTAATGTGTTTACTTATGTTTGCACATACTTGGGGGAAGAAAGAAAGAGATATTACTGTATCAGGGAACGGTCAAGTTTTTGCAATGGGTTTTTGTACAAATTGGGGAAATCTGTCTTGCAATATTAATTTATTGAATTTCTTTGGAATTCTCTATAAACCTTCGTTGAGCAAGTGTATCATAGAAACCTGTGGAATCTTCTGTTTAGAATAAGTCTTTACCAGGTTTTTTGTGTAAATCTCCAGAACGGAATGCTTTGTTAAGTTTAATCAGTAGACCAGGACAAAATAGCTCTTATAACAGTGGCTTCTGACACTTATACTCAAGCTCAAAATTGCATTTCCTTCATGTAAAGCGCACACAATGTCTTTAATATTCAATAAAATGCGCTTACCTTTCCATTGTTTCTACGCGGCACAGGCTGCTCGGGTTGCGCTTCTTCAATGAAAACAATTGTCTGAAGAAAATAAGTGTAAATTTTAAGAGCGTTTCGGCAGGAGCTTATCCGATCCTGCAGAGATGGACCGTCGGAAGCAGAATGACAAGAAAGCGTCGTTATGTTAAGAAGCAGCACGCTAAAATTCGATCTGAGGCTCTCAATAAAGTATCCCTTGGCCGGGGGTGGGAGAAATTGGAATCCCTTGACAAGGGAGTATGTTTGATCAAATAGTTGCTGCTCCTCCACACAAAACAGGTCCTTATCGGCCAAGTCAAATGCCACCCCTGAAAAACACAGAGCACGCTTTATAACCCAAAACCTAACTGAAAATCATTATACACAGTGGAGAATAAACTAAAGATAATTACATGGTGCGATCAAAAAGAGCACCAATTAACGGGAATTTATTTATCGCCACCGTATGTTGTCAAAGGTCATCCAGCAAAGCAAATTTACAGCTTAAAAATGCTGGAATGAAGTACGATTTGAATGTCTATTTAACAACCCTTAAATTTCAAGAGAACTTGAAATTTTTCAAAAGTTTAAAAGTCCAACCCTTGACGAGTTCATCTATTTCTGAAGGTGAAAGCGCGTCCAATTCAACAACGTCTTGAGCGTAAAGGCGGTCTTCTTCGTCTGGCACATCTTCCAACTCCTTGAGAGTATCGGGAATTGCAAAGCGAGGAGCCATGGCTCTTCTCTGTCAATTCTTGTTCAGTTCAGGATGATTCGGGGGTTTTCTGGGTTTGGTTTGTTTTCTTCAAAAAAATTTCCCTCTTTGCGGACTTCAAACGTGTCTTCAGCGCGATTTGAATGAATGGCTGTACGAATGCGCGCCTTGTGGCTTTCATTTGAATTTTAATGGATCTTTTTCCTAGATTTGTAAAAGAGGCGGGGGAGAAGAGCGAGAAGGTGTGGGGTCTAATAGGTGATATGTTACTTGATATGTTTGGGTTCCACATTTGTGAACCCGAGTGCAAGAACTTGTTAGATAAAAAGTCAAAACATATAATATTAAATTCATACAAGTAACAACCCACAAAATGTATATATGATGGTTGTTAATTTGTGTTTTTTATATATGCAAGAAATAAACAAAAGCATCTTTGTCTTGTCAAGTATTCAACCTACCCATATTACTACAGCTACTAACGCAAATACAATGGGTCATTTAGTACAAAATCATTGTCAAATCTAATTCAAAATAAACCCAATGCAAAAACATCACATGTCACCACTTTCCAGGATTATGCAGTTGGTCATCTAAGCCACAAATGAGAGTACTAGGCAAACATTGTCATCTGAACAAGTACACACCCAAAACAAGTTGCGATCTAAACATTATGACCACTAGTGGCTACGAATAGGTCACCACCCTAAGACATTTGCCATCTTCATGTCCCATCATTCCAGCTACACTACTCCTTCATACCACCTCAAGTGCACAGCTTGTGGTCGAATCAGCATTGAACCACCTGTTAAGAGAAATAAAATATGTGTAAGGCCACCAATTGACAATCAAAGACCATTAAATCTGAGATAAATGTAGCAATCAATTGATTTCTTGCAAATGACGTTGAGAATTTCAAAATTCAAATTTACAAGAGTACAAAATTAAATTCATGACATACAAGTAACTTGAAACAAACTCATTCTTCCCATTCAAGCCATTCAACATCCACCGAAGAGCAGGACGAAAATAGAAGTCACGGATTAGAAAGAAGTGAAGCTTTATTTTAAGGTATGTTGACAGTTTTACATACTTCACCTACTATATTTTGTATTGTTTCTTTCATGTTAATTCATTCTCAATTTTCAATTCTTTTCCATGTATTTATCCTTAGTTTTGTTGTCTTCTATATTACATTCTTACGTTTTTACCAAGTTCACATGCAAAAGTCACAGAGCATAAAGAAGTGAAGCTTCATTTCAAGGTATGTTGACAATTTTACATACTTCACCTACTATATTTTGTATTGTTTCTTTCATGTTACTTTCATTTTCAGTTTTTTATTATTTTCCATGTATCTATCCTTAGTTTTGTTGCCTTTTATATTACATTCTAACATTTTTACCACCTTCACATCCTTTTTTGTTTTGTTAACTGTACATTTTGATGTGCACTTGATGTGGAAAGAAGGATCAGTCTTTATTTATGTGCATTTTATTTTGTTAACTTTACTGGTCTTAATGTTTAGATTAATCAGTAGAATACAACTTGTTTTGGGTATGTACTTGTCTAGATGGCAATGTTTGCTTATTACCTCTCGTTTGTGGCTTAGGTGGCCAACCTCATAAACCTAGAAAGTGGTAACATGTATTGTTTTTTCATTGGGTTTACTTTGAATCATATTTCATTGTGATTTTGTATTGAATGACCTAGAAGACTGTCATTTAATTCTCTATAGTACCCTTCTTGTTCACTTCATTTCCACTTTCCAATCCTTGATCCTATTGTTGTTGCCCTTTTGGAGCTCATTAGGTGATAAACACTGAAAAATAATTATGTATTGTTAAAAAGTAATCGCCCATTTCCTTCAACTTAGTCACTGTCAACTTCATTTCTTTTGAATCTTCTTCAATGTCTATCATTATTGACCTCCAACCCACAACAACTATTCATGATCCAATGCAGAGAATGGAAATGGATAAGTGAATATGATCCAATCCAGAGAACGGAAATGGACAACTGAACATGATCCAATTCAGAGAGTGGAAATGGACTCAGCTTAGTGCTGACATAAGTAACCCAAATCAACGCTACCAAGTTATCAATAATTATGAATATGATAGGGATAACTATTACAAGGCCCATTGCAAACTTACTACTCTAGGTCTTCTTGCAACCTACTCTGCAAGTGATGCAGATGAAGATATCATAGCATATATTTGTGAATCTTGTCATGCACCACACAGACTGATTCCCCACACATAATGCCTAGTAGAGATCCCATATCCATGAATTCGAGCACAACATGAATGGCTTGCAAGCAATTCTCATATTATTGATGATTTCTTTGTCAGTCCATATCCCTGTGATGATCTTGTCTTTCGAGCCACACCTTGTTTCTATTCTAAATTGTTCAACATCATTCTTGAATCATGGCAGTATCTCGATGAATACTTCTTAGAAAACTATGGTCTGCATCTCAGACAATGCTCAAAAACTATTTCCCCATAGCAGACCCTTAAAATAGTGGTGACCAACTATATCCCATCTTGGGTTTTCACCAAGGTAAATATTAAAAGTCAAACAACTTTCTTTCCTAGTACACCTTGTTGTGTGTACACTCAAAAAATCACGTGGAAAGAACCTAGACCAGCAACACCACCTCATATAGTTGACCTAGAAGGTTTCAACCATGAATCCTACCAGTTTAATCATTACATTTTTACAAGTGTTATTGTTTATCATCATGTTGTATTGTCTACACCTTACACTTGAAGGGAATCATACTCCTATGCTCAAACACCACGGTCATATTACATTATATCATGCTACATTCTAAAAACAACAACAAAGTTCATGATTCCAACATCATTGTTAGTATTGATCAACAATCATCATGCCACCTACTACCATGGAACCGATTGGTAAACCATTTTAAATTGACACACTTTAGAGTGTAGTGCTTTTAATTCTATTAACAATTTATCATATAAATTCTATATGCAATAATGTTGTTATTCTTTGCAGATGATGAGGTCACGTCGCAAGGGGCCTCAACCAAAAAAGAGAGCATCAACCAAGTTGCCTGGCCACAAAGAGGTGCCAAATTCCCAACAGACCCTGAAACCCCACCTCCCATTGTCACAAATCTGCATGTTGTTGGAAGCAATGCAGAGCATGCTAAAAGAAACTCACCTCCTCTTGCAGTGACAGTGGATGATAATTTAGCACCGACAACACCACATAAAGTGGCAGAGCCACAAAATTTGTGGTCAGCATCCGCTATGGAAGGGGCACTACATGATATTGAGGAAAACAACATGTCCATACGGGCAACGTCCAATAAATGGGGAATTCCAACAACCACAATATCAAAATGGTTGGGTGGTCTCACAACAACATCCAAGAAAGGTCCCCCAACCATCCTCACCCCGGAAGAAGAAGAGAAAATTATAGAGTGGTGCCAAGAGATGGCTAATGTAGGTCATGGGCTGGAAATTGTAAACTCGAGGGCAGTTGTGGCTTAGGTATGCGAGAACAGACCCAACTCTTTCAAGGATGACATGCCTAGGAAGTCTTGGTGGTCAGGGTTTAAGGCCCTCCATCCAGAATTGACACCGCGAACAATAGAAGACCTCGACAAAGATAGGGCAGTCAATCTACGACCAGTTGTTATACGTGCTTTCTATGACATTTTGTCAAAACCATATGATGCAAATTCATATGGACTTGCTCGCATTTAGAATTGTGACGAAACATGTCTGCAAGCGGGAAAAAATGGGGCTATGAGGGTGCTAGCTAGAAGAGGAATATGGAATGTTCCATACATCATTCCCAAGAGTCGTGAATGGATCATCATTCTCTATTGTGTTAATGTTGCTGGTCAAAGCATTATGGGCTTCTACTTATTCAAAGGGAAGAAGCACTTGCAGAATTACATAGAAAAATGTGAACGAGGTATTTGCATGGAAGCCCAACCACATGTGTGGATGACTAAGGAGCTATTCATTAATTGGTTGCACCACGTCGCTCACTCTGTGTCGAGGGGTGTTTCACCAACAAACATGCACTTGCTCATTTTTCATGACCATGGGAGCCATGTTGCAATTACAACAATCCAAGAGGCACGCATATTAGGCATTGACTTGCTAACATTGCCAACCCACACCTTATAGAAACTACAACCGTTGGATGTGAGTGTTTTCTCTCCTTTCAAAACATACTTCAAATCAGAATGAGCAACTTGGTTGGAAAAGTATCAAAATATTGAAATTAGGCGGGAAGAACTTGCAGAAATAGGCAGCAAGTCTTTGACACAGGCTTTGAGTGTTTCTAACGTTGTTGTGGGATTCAAAAGGACCCGGATATAGCCCCTAAATCCACATGCACTCATAGACGACATGCATCCTAGAAAAACATTTCAAATTAACGTTGGGGAAGATGCATGTGCAATTTATAACATGCTTAGCCTCACAGGAGTTGTTGTGTCAAGTGAAGATGTTGCAGAAAACGTAGCTCATATCCGTCAAAGTAAGAAAAATTCACAAGTGGACTGTAATCAGACAGATCAAAATAAAATGGAAACTATTGATAATAATGTAGACAAGACTCTTGGTCTTCCATGTGATCGAATACCTATGTCATGGGTGGTAAAGGGGCTATGAATCTAGGTGTCGACTTGCAAGGTGAAGATGGAGAAGGAAGTTTCACTTTCCCAACACCACCCGCCACTATCACGAAGGAAGTTGTGCATTACTATGTTGATTGTGGGATATCATACAGTGGGATAAATGTAGATTTCATACAAGCAACATATGAAGTTGATGGTGTTGAAGATGAAAGCCTAATATCACGAGCGAGCGAGACACCAAGTTCTTAGCAGCAATTTGCATTGAGCAAATTCTTAAAGTTGCTTGTTCACGTTGTCAACCCAAAACATGGTTGGGGGGCTGATCAGGGGATCCACTTGAGCCAACAATCCCAATTATTAACCTTTGATGATTACATGAAGGAGTTGATGGCGTGAGACTTGAGGAAGAAAGAAATAGAGGAAGACAAAGAAAGAAAGAAAGAAAGAAAGAGCATATCAGAGTAAATAATGTTGCACGTCTTTTGGTAAAGGAAAAGGAGGACAAGGAGAGAAAAGAAAAGGAAATTATGCGTAAGGAAAAGGAAAGGCTAAAAGAAGAGGAGAAGAAGGAAAATGAGGAAAGATAAAAGTGAGAGAAGGAAGCCAAGAAACACAAGGCAGAGGAAAGGATGATTGCAAAGAAAAGCAAGGATTTGGCTAGAAAGAAGATGTTAATCATCCACTGCCTTGTCGCAAGGGCATGTCATTTTGCGGGAGATTATCAACGTAAAAATCCCCAAATTTTCTACAGGTTATAATTGTTCACCTTCTTCACCGCCTCTCACTTTTCCTACTATGCATGACTACCGTGCAAGGATCCCACAATTTGCTGCCATCGTTGGATATGGCAGCATAATTCAAAGTACAGTTGGTATCATTCAAAAAATTACAGGGGACGAGAACATGGTTCCCCTTCAAGCCTCAAGGGCAGCGCCCACCTCTCTAACAACTTATTTTCCTATTTGGTTTAACTGACTTATGGATGGTTTTGTTTTTAGAATCACAACACCAAAACCTATATGTTCACGCATACTTTTTTACAGGCAGTATGCTCATTTTGCACAACTAATTGAATAAGCAAACTACAAGATGTAATATGATGATTGAGACAAGATGTCAACACCTTTATTGGTTTTGAAGCAATTTGTTTGGACTTTGCATATTGTTGAAGGAATTTGTTTTCAATTTACATATTAATGAAGGAATGTGTTTTCAATTGTCAGTACTAGTATTCTTGCATCATCAAGACGTGTTGTTGATGCAAGAAGTCTACTATTCCTAATTATAAAAGGAAAATGTTTTCCATCGTCAATCCTACTAATCTTGCATCAATAAGATGTCTTGATGATGCAAGAAGTCTAGTAATCCTAATTGAAAAAGGAATATGTTTTCAATTTACATATTATTGAAGGAATGTGTTTTGAATTTACATATTAATGAAGGAATGTGTTCTCAATTGTCAATACTAGTATTCTTGTTGATGCATGAAGTCTACTATTCCTAACTGTAAAAGGAATATATTTTCCATCGTTAATACTACTAATCTTGCATCAACAAGATGCCTTGATGATGCAAGAAGTCTAGTATTCCTGATTGAAAAAGAAATGTGTTTTCAATTTACATATTATTGAAGGAACGTGTTTTCAATTTTCATATTAATGAAGGAATGTGTTTTTAATTGTCAGTACTAATATTCTTACATCATCAAGATGTCTTGCTGATGCAAGAAGTCTACTATTCCTAATTGTTAAAGGAATGTGTTTTCCATTGTCAACACTACTAATCTTGGATCAACAAGATGCCTTGATGATGCAAGAAGTCTAGTATTCCTAATTGAAAAAGGAAAGTGTTTTCAATTTTGAATACTAGTGTTCTTGCATCATCAAGGTGTCTTGATGATGCATTAAGACTAGTATGCATAATTTTAAAAGGATTGTGTTTCCAATTTACGTATTTAGGGGAGAGGAGCCATAAAGTGTGCACCCTATCTACATGATAAGTGCGGTTTCTTGCTGAGTTGGAAACCCCAAATCAAAATTTCTTGTGATGACTCATCCATATTCCACATCATTGGAATCCTTTCCTCCAACCCCCTTTTTGTGCCTCGATCGGGGTGTGCACGGGCCCCCACCAAAAACTCTTCTCCCTTTTGTCCATAATGGACAGAGTGGCCTCGTGGCATTCATCCACATGGCCACCGAATCCACTATTAGTACCGCTTTATCTCAACATCGACATCTTACACTACAACATCCCACCGCATTAATATGTGTCACCTATCCTTAATTCCACCTCCCTGGTTACATTAATTGAAGCATATACCATTTACTATGTATGCCTCCTCGCAGATGAGGCCATCTTTGACTCCTTTCTATCTCACCCATTGTGGAGTGTTCAATCTATTTGGGACCGAAATGTAAGTGCAACAACACAGTGCACCTTCTCCATTCATGGTCAATTCGACGAGGACAATATACCATTTGAAGACCTTAATACTCGTTAATTGAGTTGCATAGTCCATTCAATATGAATGTAACAGTGCAACATAGTTCACGAATATAAAGGTTTCAAATAGTAGCATGTCCTCATTGAGGTTTAGAAATATAATTGAATGTTAAAGTGAAATGAATTAAAATAAAAACATGTATGGCCATGTCATATGATCATGTGGATTTTCTTAACATCATGACCCAATCATCGCATTGCATGTCAGATATTTTATTGGTGACATTTGAAGTTAGGATGTGCACGCCCC
>JAGRRI010026908.1:0-14722 GCA_018584345.1 Thuja plicata
CTATTTACTACTTTTTCTTTTCTTTTTGTCTTAGGACTCAGTGAAGGAACAATTTCCTTACCTTTACCTTCCTCATCCTTTTCTTCAATATTCAATCTAATTAGGTCATTGACCTTTAGAGTACCAATTGTTGAATCAATGTTAACCAATTGGTCAATACTGGTATTACAAATATCTACCTTTTCCTTCTATGACTTGGGTATGCTTGGATTAGTAGTAAGTGGAGCTTGTTGCTCGGTTTCTACTTGTTCCGATGTGGATTTTGAAACCTTTGTTAGAATAGTCCCAAAGGATAACTGAGAGGGGGGGTGAATCAGTTATCATCTAATTTAATTCTTTTCTTTTATTTACTCCATAATACAATAAAGTAAATACACATTCAGATAACACAATAGACAACAGCATAATTTGGTTACAGGGAAGCCAAATGGTAAAAACCCCGGTGGGAATTAACACCCATAATGAACTATACTTGTTTATAATAATCCCTATTAGAAGATCTTGCAACCCTGTTAGGAGTTGTTCTTTACAATGCAATAAGTATAGTGACCTGAGTAAGGGTCTGACCCTGTCAGGAGTCTTTTACAAATAACCCGGTTAAGGGTGAGGACTCACTATCCAAAAGCTCACTACTTCAATGGTGAAGGCTACAACCTTCTGTAGAATAAATATGCACTATATCTGATGATGAACTATAGATTAGACCTGTTGTCTTGATCAATTCTAGTGTATTGTAATCTTTCACTTCTTCTTCACATAGATCCTTGATGAATGAAACACAACTGATATTCTGCTTTGTACATTTTCTATCTCTTATCTTATCATTCACACTTAGCGTTCCACAAATGACTTTCTATAAGTATCTTCCTCAAAGTATGAGATCATGGGACATGTTAGACAACTCTTCATAACATCCTTGTTGGCTATACTAATCGCGCAAGCATAATTACAACCGTGTAATATAAACTGAATAGATGCGACGCATCACTAAGTCGGCCTCACCAAATTAATTCTAACTTTGCAATCTTGTTGAAACATGTTTGGCACCTTTGGATAACTTTTTTCAACTCATAACTAATCTTGAATATACACACGCATATCTGAAAGATAGGGGAAACTCAAGAACCAATGCAATACATCGGCTCTGTACAAACAAACTCCAGAAACTGTAACTGTCACATAACAAAATTACACAACATAACCGAAACTTCATATCTGAGTCTGCGTGTATGAACAAAATATCAACAACATGTCTACAACATGAATATAACCGTGCAAGGCTAGATATCATCATTCTGATAAGTACATACAAAACACTGTTGTATATTATATGTCGTCATCAATGACAAACATACAATCAACTAGCTGCCAAAATTAAATCTCCAACAATCTCCCCCTTTGACATTGATGGCAACATATGATATTAAAAACATCCTTAGCACATGGTGTCTTCTTTCTTTTTACAATCTTCTCAATATCCTCATCAAAGATTTCTCTACACTATTGTAGCTCCTTTGTCTATTTGTATACTCCCCCTTACTATATACTCCCCCTTTGACATCAATGGCAAAGGGTGCCATAAGAAATTAGGTACAGGTACTACCCTAGAAGTAGAGTAGTCAACCATTCATCAATCACTCTGGACTGATGTCCTTGCTTCTTTATCTAATCAGACTTAGGAGAGGGAATTACTCCCAAATTCTCCCTGAGATACTCAAAAGTATCTTTTGATAAAGGCTTTGTGAAAATGTCTGCCAACTGTTCTTTGGTGCTCACATAGTCCAATTTTACTTCATTATCTGCAACTTTTTCTCTAAGAAAATGGTATTTAATCTCAATGTTCTTTGTCTTTTCATGCATCACAGGGTTCTTGGACATGTTTATAGTACTGGTGTTATCACAGTGAATAATAATAGGATAGTCAACATGTATATAAAAATCTTTAACCATCTGCTTGATCCAAACCATTGTTGAACAATTCAATGCTGCTGCAACATATTCAGCTTCTGCTATCGACTGATAGATACAATTATGCTTCTTTCTTACCCAAGAAACCAACCTATCTCCAAGAAATACTGCTTCTCTAGAAGTACTCTTCCTATCATCAAGAGAACCTGCCCAATCTACATCTGTATACACATGAAGTTGTACATTCTCTGATTTAGGATACCATAAACCATAGTCTATAGTTCCCTTTAGATATCTAAATATTCTCTTTATTGACTTTAGGTGATTCTATTTTGGTTCAGCTGCAAATCTACCAACAATGCCAACTGCATTAGATATGTCTAGTCTAGATTGAGTAAGATAGATGATTTTTCCAATCATAAACTTATACAATGTCTTTTCAACTGCTTCAAAATCATCTTCTTTACAAAGCTTGCTTCCTGTTATCATGGGAGTGCATACTGGCTTATGGTCTTCCATCTTGAAAGTCTTCAACATTTCCTTCACATATTTGAACAACATGAGGAGAATTTTCATTATCAAGATCTCTTTGAAAAGATATGTTAGGAATTGAATCGATTTCAATACAGGTATATACTTGTAATAAATCTCCATAAAGGGTATCATTTATAATCACAGTTTCCATATCATTCAAAAGAGGATTTGAAGACATACCTAGAATCACGTTTATTATCACATTTTCTACATTATTGTAAGGTGCATTTGAAGATGTAATTGCATTACTATCTATAGTTGTATTATCTTTCGCATTCACCTCTTTCACCCTTGCAACTTCCACATCCATGGTATCCTCCATGGTATATTTAGTGCTTGTCCCTTCAATTATTTTTGATGTAGATGCTCCATTATTACTCATTTGTCACATCCTCGCTCTTCCACCTCTTTGACGTTTGAAATTTTTCTCTTTCTCTGCTTTGATTTCCTCGGGTGTCATAACCTTCATATCCTTCCTCTTCTAATGTTGTTTATATCCCATGATTAACAATTGAAAAAAAATCATAACAAATGTTTCCAATGGTCGAATCCTTCCAAAATGTTCCAAGATGCTCCCCATGATTAAATCCTTCTAATAGTGAATAAAATATTTCATCAACAAGACAAAAAAAATAGTAAAAATTTGTAGAAACTGTTGTTGTTGACCATACATGAAAGTACATAGGTTGCTTCAAAAAATTTGCAGTAAATTTTAAAAGAAACAGTAAAAAATGGAATGGGACCGCATTAATAAAACACTGCCCTATTCCCTTTTTTAGACTTTTGAAGTTCAAAAAAAGGAACATGACCACATTTTATGAAATGTTAACCAGTTTCTTTAAAAATGACCATGTTTCATAAAATTTATAATCCACCATTGGGAATTGATTCATGTTTAGGTTTCACAAAAGGCTTGATAAACCGAACCATAGCCTTGGATCTAGTTTGACCCAAACCTTGGAATCATCTCAATATTCAAGAAAAATAGACACTTTGGCCAAATATCAGAATGCATTTTCCATACAATATATTGATGAAAAATAAACCATTACAACTAAGACTATGTAGATTCTAAATACATAATATCTTTACAATTTGGATTAATTTTCTATTTTTCAATCAATTTCTACTGAAATAGGTTTACAAACTTTAAATAAAATACTTTATTCTTATATTAATAGAATTTTTTAGTTCTAGGTTTCTTGAAAAACAAATTATATGATATCAAGATACATACAATTCTATACACTTTAAAAAAATGATAAGTTCAGGTCAAATTATGCTTGTCATACACGAGAGGTTTTAAAAGCACCACTATGTCCAATAAAAAATTTATAAAACTAATATTCAAAAAATTACAAAAAAAAAATTTCATCGATCTTCACTATGTTACGTACCATTTCCCAAAAGGATTCAGAGAAATAGTTTCATTTTGGTTAAATTATGCTTTTCGTACACAAACATGGTATGGTCTTGAAAAAGTGGCTTTGAAAATGAAATTTTTAGTAACCCCTATTGAACATAGAATTGTATTATCTGGGTATTCAAATAAATTACATATTTGTAAAGAATAATTCAAGTACTACAATTTCTATTACAGAATTTTTTGAGATCCAATCTCTAAGTGCTTCAAATGTTTAGGTCAAATAGGACAACTTTGAAAAAAATAGGAAAAACAGTTCCACTTTTTGGCCAAAAAGTGGACTCAACTTCTTGCTGGCACCTAGATACGAGATGGAAAGAGAGTTTCATATCACTGTTTCAGTTTGTGAACAACATTATTACTAAATAATATGAGGAATAGAGAGCTTGGCAAAATTTTCTAGTAACAAAAGTTCTAAAGTTTTTTATTAAGGTAAATTCAAGTTTTGAAGGGGCCCTGAAACCCTTTACAAGAAGATTTTGAGGGGGATCCACAACCCCACTAAGAAGAAAAGATGCAAAGAGTTAAGATTCACAATATAGCAGCCCAAAACTAGTAGACAAACAACAACTTAGAGATAAAAACAACCAAAGCACCAGCTGCCCAAACACAATACTTAGAGGCCAAAGCCTAGAAAAAAACAAGTCTCCTAAGAAACAAGATCCACGGGTAATTGAAGGCTCCCCAAGCCATAATTCTGGGTTTTAACATGGCTCAAGAAACCATCAATAGAAACCACCTCATAACGTTTATCATCTATAAACCAACTAGAATTATGGGGTTTAGTAAGGTTCACCATATCACTATGGATTTTAACTTGGCTCCCACAACCACCTTGGGTTTTGAAATGGCTTCTCAAACCATAAAAGAGATTTAAATGGCTCTCCAAACCATAAATAATAGTCTCAAGAGATGAAACAGAGGAAAACCAGCTGAGAAAACTTGAAGCCTCCTTAACCAAAAATAGAAAGAGGCAAGAACAAGCCCTTGAAAATATCAACATCCAACTAGCCAACCTAAAAAAAACTAAATGCCTTACCATCAAAGTAAGACCAATGTAAGGATAAATCTCCCACCTACCAAAAGAACTAGGATGCTCTCCCATCCACTAAACAAGAAAAAATTCATGCATAATAAAAATATAGCCTAGAGGCTGCATCACCGACCAAAGCAGGACCAAAGTCGCTTATAGGAAGGAAACCACAAGCTAAGCACTGCTGAGCTACAAGTGGTACCCAAACACAACAATTTTAAACTACCTTTCTGCCCTTCCTCAACTCCAAATGAGGTTCAACTTCTCCCAAGCAACCTCTCTCCACCTCAATAAAAGAGGCATTCACCTCCATAGAAAGAGAATTGGAATGAAGAGAGTGAAGACATAGAGAATGTAACCCCTATTCTATAAAACCACCTCTCCCTTGCACAAATTCTCCACCTCTATAGGAGAAATGTCTACCTCCATAGGGAAAAAAAGAGAGAAAACATAGAGCTAGAAACCAGGATCTTCACTACGAGCCAAAATCTTCACCTCTATAGAAGAAAAAATAACAAGTAGTAAGGGATGAACAAAAAAATCCCTGATAAAAAATAAGTCTTTGAAGCACAAAAGGATCTCAAAAGATGTGTCCCATAACCATTTCTATGCCACTAGCATAGGGAGAACCTTTACCATAAAAAACCATCTAACACCAAAAGTGGGCTAGCAGGGCCAAAGAAAGAGGAAGAGTTGGAAATACACCATGTAAAACACCCACCTAAATATTGAGAAGAGAGATCATCAATGAATAAAGGGACCTCTAAGAGATATGAAATATCTCCAGACCAATCCATACTAATGGCTACCACCACCAAATTTGAATCAATCTACACAATTTCTTTTCATAAGACGTCTAAAAAAACACATAATACTCCCAAGAGAATACCCACATCCTAGAGATGACATAATCATCAACACCAAGGAAGAACATGAAAATAAAAAGCTCCCCCCCACCCCACCAATAAAACCAAAACCAACACCCCACCAAACAAATGGGAAAAAATAACATCAAGGGAAAGAGAAGCCTCGAAGAGAGCTTGAAGGAGACAAGCCTCAAACAGAGGCACCCTAGCAACATCCACCACATAAAATGCTTCAAGGCTACACCATGGCTCTTCAAAAAGAATCTAAGACTCCTTTGAGATATGCCAAAAGAGAACTCACTCCCCAAAGATAACATTAGCCACAAAATCTCCTCTACCGCCAGCAACCAAACCCCAAGAAACCCACATAGTAAGGGCCCAAGAAGAAGATGATCGGCCAAAAAATATAACTTGGAAAGCCTAATTGACCTGCACCTTCCATGCAATGTATGACCCAATCCTTAGGCGCGACTCAAAAAAAAGGGGAAAAATACATTCTCCGCACCCCTGAAAATGATGGCAACTACTAATAAATGCATCTACCGAAAAGAGAGAAAGAAGGGCACAATGGACAGGGCCAAAGAAAACTCCAGCCAAAAGAATGGAACCACAAACTACAAATGATAAATTAGAGCCAATTCATGAAAAAGAAAAAAGAAACAACAGAACCAAAAACTTATACAATAGCAGATGTAGCCTCTGCAAGAAACACACAACCTACACAAATAGGAGAGGGCAAGAAAAACCGCTCCACCCACTCACCCATAGCCACAAAATTCCTACAAGGAGCGAGAAAAGACCTGCCTCATCTATGAGAGAATGAAACAAGATGATCTCCATCATCATCTTCTTCTAAATCTCCCTCAGAGGAGTCTATAACCACTCCATAGCCTGTAGACACCCTAGAAAGGAAAGGCTCCTTCCTACTCACGCACATTAAAAAAAAACTCATCACAAGAGTTATGGAGTTACTCTTGAAAATCTTATGAGAATATGAAGTTTCTTCTTATTTTCACGACATTTTCAAAGTTAGAACCAGTTTCACTCTCCTATATAAAAGTTAGAGAACTCAAGGGAAGTGAGAAGAGATTTATTTCTTATATGTTGTGTATTAGTTTAAGCATCTAATTAATTATTTATGATATTCTCTTCTCTATATAGTTTTTATCCTCAAAAAAAAGTATTTTTGTCCAATCAAATGGTTGTGAGTGGATTATGGAACTTTATCCTATCTACATACTGCTTATAATTTCATAATAAAGATAAAAGTAGTAGGAAAAATCACACACTTGATTCTCATTCTTGGAGGTCCTCAACTTATTCACTATTTGATAAATTTTGGCTGCATTTTGTGATAATCAACATAAGATATTCTCCCATGCATGGTTTGTACAAGGTCTAGTGGGGGAGATGGAGGGTTTTAAGGCTTTTTTTATTGTTGAGGGGTAGTATTTTGTGGCTCTTGTTGTTAAGTTTTGTTGTTGTTGTTGTTGTTGTTGTTGTTGTTGATGTTACTGTTGTTGTTGTTGTTGTTGTTGTTGTTGTTGTTGTTGTTGTTGTTTTTGATTAAGTAAAATAGGTTTTACAAGGTTCTTGAAACCCAAAACAGAGTTTAAAATCAAGCAGTAATCCTAGACAAAATGAAATAGAGTCTAAAAATGGAACAGGCCAACACAGGGCCAAAGTAAAAACTAACAAAGCTTCTAAAAAGAAAAAAATACAGGGACAACAAAAAGAACTAGGGACAATCAAGATATTTCCACCATCAAGTTGGTCACCTTGGCCTCAAGTAGCTCCATAGTAACAGCATAATTCTTGATCTTCTGGAGATCAGTCGACATATCGTTATCCTTTTTCTTCTTTGCACTGGCCCTATTCCTCTTGTCGGGAACCTGTTCTATCTTCTACTCTTTTTCCACACCCATATTGGCCACTTCAGTCCCATCGAGTTATTCTTCCAGTTTCTTGTGAAGACATGTTTTGCCATTAGTATGCAAAGGAAAACATTTTTGAAACCGTCAGTATCGCAAAAACCAAAAGATAGGGTTACAACAAACCGACAGACAAGTTCAAGGGAATCCGATGACATAGTGCAACCCGAAAATATTACAAGAGAACCCGATAGAAGAAAAATTGACAGAAGCAAACTCGATAGAAGTAAACCCGACAGAGGAACCTGACAAGAAGAATACTATGCAAACCGATAGAACAAATAATAGAGGAACCTTATAGACTATAGAGCATCCTGAGCACCAGTCTACTGAGAGACAGTTAGAATCCCGTGAAATGTGGATCTGACTTCAATGTAACATAAAACACTTGTGTTTTATATTTAGCTTTTTATTTATCTTTATATCCATTTCTTGAGGTACAAGAAATATAATTGTAATTTTTTTAATTATTCTAACTTATTAGAAACATGAAAACTAGGACATCAGGGTCAAGTTGTAAACCTTTGATGATAGATTTATCTTTGTAATACGTGAAACTCATTTAGGTCAATTCATTGTATAAATAGATAGGTAATCTATTAGAACACATGTGTGTGATGATGATTGTAGCCGAGAAGCACCTCTATGGATCAGACTGCAAGTTTTATGCAGAAGAACAGAAAAATATGAAATAGGTTATCAAGAACCAGATTCAAGGCTACCGAGCATAACAAAGGTATTGATCAACCACTATAGGGGATAATTGTACATGTAAAATTTAATGGATCTGTAATCAGAAATTGTAGATTGCATATACTCAGGTCATTGAATATTTTTGACTACATTCTAACAAGTGTAGAAAATAGAAGAAATCCTTGAGAAAGGTGGATTTAACAATCCTTTGTAAATATCTTAACTGAGTGCACACTAAAGAGTATTTCTAAAGCTCTTAACATAGTATACCTTAACTAGTCTCCACAAGATATTCCTAATAGGGTAGATCATTAGAAATGATCAAAATTGTAAGCCTTAACTGGCCCATTCCATTCTACAGATAGTGAAGCTTTGTGGGTTTCATCCCCACCGCAGTTTTTACATTCTAACATGGGTTTTCTGTGTTACCAAATTTTGTGTCATGTGTCTATACATTTCATGAATATTTCTATGAATTTTCACATGTTAATTGAATTTTGAATTGATATAACATACACAAAGATAGAATGGCACAAATGGTTGGCAATATAATGTATTGATTACAAAAAGAATTAAGGTTAAGTGATAAAAATTTTGAGGGTACTGATTCACCCCTCCCCTCTCAGTATAGACCATTCCATTATTTCCAATAATTGGTATCAGAGCTAGATCTCTTATTTGAAAAATTTTAAAGACTTAAGAGAAAAGATCATACAATGGAAAGGTACAAGCTAGACAAGAGTATTGATAATCAGAAGTTAGAGATACAGATCTTCTATGAACAATATAAAGAAGCTAGAATCAAGATGAGATAGCTGCATGAGGAAATAAAGGTTATGGCATCTCACTCTAATGAAACAGACTATCATGAGGAAGAGATACCTGATCTATTTGAGTCATCAAAATCTACATCTAGCAAAGCATCAAACACATATGAAGAAAGAATCACAAGTCTAAATGAAATAAATCAACATTTAGATAGACAAGTAAAATCTCTGCAAATCGGTCAAGAGACACAAATGGTAAGGATGATTGATGTCATGAAAATTGCTAGAAAAGATGAGCAATAAATAACACTAGCTATTGATGACAGGAGGAAGATCACTGAAAAGCTACAAGAGAAAGAGTCAGAAATACAAAGACTTACAGAACATCATCATGAGATCACTAATAAGATTATTCTTATGAGTTAGGAGGCAAACCAAATAAACATATAACTCATTGAAAGGATAGAAGCTATTGGTGAGCTAAGAGAAGAAAATGAAAAAATGAAGCATGAACTAAGAATTTAGAAACAACACAATGACATGATCAAGAGAGCTGAAGAAAACACCAAAAGGATGGATGATTTTTTGGATGGACAAAGAATAGTCCACAATAATATCGGACTAGGGTATACCGAGAATGGAGAATCACCATACCTAGCTAATCCAAAGAATGTCTACACAAATCCAAGACCAAGAAGGCAGTCATGCAATCACTATGGAAACCAGGCCACATATCAAATGTTTGCAAGAGAAAAATAAAAGGTATTCCTAAATCCACATCTACATTCATATGAAGTTGTTATAAATGTAACAAGAAAGGACATAAAATATATGAATTTCAATCTGAGGTGAAACAACCAAAGAAGGAAACCTACATGGAAAAATAATGTCCTACTTGAAAAATCCATGGGCACACATTTCTTGAATGCAGGAAGAAGAAAAATCAAGCATGGAAGACTAAAGAAAATTAAAATGGTTATCAACCAAAAAGAGTCAGTAACTCATATGTTTGGGACTAAAATACATGGGAAAGTTGCACAACATGTGGAAGATTTGGACATATAGCTGAAAATTGCATGAGAAAATGGATGAGAAAGTCTAGGAGCTAGACTAACCCCAGAATGGCATGCTTACACTCTCATAAAGTTGGTCATCTAAGCAAGGACTGCATAGACCGAGTGACACAGACCAACACTTTTCCCAATGGAAATACCATTGAAGACATCAGGAATATGAGAAACAAAATGTGGAGGAAAGCTACAAACACTCATGATGCTGGACCAAGCAATACAAATGGTGACACCTTATCCAATGGATCTAGTGACATCACCACCCCCACCTAAGATGAAAAAGTAAGTATGGAACTCCACTATACTAAGTTATAATTTAAATCAGTTCCATTATACATAGTTAAAATACCAAATTAGCATTATTAAAGATGCACTATGGTATTACTTGTTATGATTATGTGAATTCAATCTCGTCGGTCAATGTCTACCGAAAAGTATCAGTTAACATACCAAAGCTAAGTTGTCAAAGAATACCAAGAATTGTTGGTGTACATATGAAAACCAAGTAAATCAATGTAACCCAAGACTTGTCGGTAACCATGTAAAATGCATTGAAGACTTCGCCACTTAGCGAGCACCATCAGTAAACCTATGAAAGGTCAAATGAGTTGTCACTTACCCCGAGCTGAAAATTTAGTGTGTAACCCAAGAAACTCCATTTGCGACACCCAATAAGTGGGTAGAGCATTAAATGCACCACTTAGGGCACCCTCTATAAACAGGGAAACATAAGAGCTTATTATTCACTAGCGATTTAGAGTGAATAAGAACAGAAGAGAAGAAAGAAAACAAAGCAACCAGATTGCAGTGCACACCTAGCAGATTCACGACATTCAGATTCCAAATAACAATAGCTAAAAAAGGTTCAAGTAAGTAACAAGAATTGCCAAGCTCACTATTTTATTTTACGAAAAGATCCCTAAATTCACTAAAATGATGGAATCCTCTTCACAAGTTTCAAAGATCATGAACACTAAAGAGAAGAAGGCCAAACTGATCAAGAACACATGTGAAGAACCCAAGTATAAAATCTATCCAGAGGTTGCTTTGCAACCTGACGATGTTGGTGCATTTTCTGGAATACCACCTAGGGTTTCATTAATTGAAGATGTATGTTCCTACATACATTGCAAGATCATCGAGATAGGAGATATTGAATTTGATCAATCTTACAAGAAGATTTGCACAGGCAAAACCATTAAGTAGGAACACAAACACATTGAGGTCAAAGAGATGACTTGTGCCCTAATGTTCCCGAGGGAGTTCAAAACCGAGTGGATTCAGGCAGTGCTAAGAAGAGTGCACGACTAAAAGATGTGGCTAGATGAGCCAAAATTGGTCACAAGAGAAGTGATACATGTTGTGACTGGTTATCCTATAACCAACCAAGCCAAGGCTCTCAAATACCCTTCCTGTCCTGAGATAGAGAAGATGATAGGAGCAGTATGAGATAATAGAGGATTGAAGGGTAACACCATCTCGGATCTAGAACTCAAGTTCGGTGCATGTGTGATAGGATATAATATATACCAATCCAGTAGGCTAAACAAAATAACATGTGGAGTAGTTGACACTTCTTATAAGATTGTAAAGAAAGGTCTATAGTTAGATGAGAACATGGGGACAATCAGGTCTACAAAATCCAATTCATGTAAGTTCAGATCACTTTTAATGTGTATATTTTTTTACTTTCATAACTTATTTCCATATATAGGAAATGTCAAATGGGATACCACCTGACCACTGACCATACAAATCTATGAAATCATCATGTCACTAGGTGACAACTTTGTATCAGTAATGGATGAATACTTCACTGGATTTAAGGAAAGAATGCAAAAAAGAATGAGGATACTATAACAACTGGTAGAAAAGTATAAGACTAACATTTTCTTTATGGTGGACATCGATTACACTTATGTCAAACCAGCTATACTAAGGACAACATGGTTAGCACTACTTGACTATGAGGTCAACATAGATCAAGCCACCAATGCTATTGAAGCATTGATAAATGAACCAATGGACAAGTCACAACCTAAGTTTGGAACCTATGAGGAAGCCAAGGAAATAATTAAAATAGGCTTAGTTGTGAAGAATATTGACAGAAAGAAAGAGAAAATGGTCAAGACACTGAAGAATTAGTAAATGATGAGGAGACTGAAAAAAAGATGACACTGAGGGATAGTTACCCGTTGGTGAAGAAGAAGAATTGAGTGACTCATAATCTACAAATTTTGATGCACCTCCACCACCGCCAGCAAATAAATAAAGGACTACAGCTGTATCTAGGACTAGAAGTCATACAACTAAAGTTACAACTGCATCATCGGTCAAGAAAGGATAGGTGAGAACTTATAAAAGGAAGCCTCAAACAGGTCAAACATTAGAGTCTAAGAGGAGAAAAAGATTCATCGGAGCTAAGGAAGATATAAAATATACTGAATAGGATGAACAACCTGTAAAGAGTTAAAATCCTAAAACAATTGATGAAATTGTTGCATCAATAGGTGGCATATCATATCCTAAGGTTAGAGAATAGTTAATTCTAAAATCTAAGGATTAGAATAAGATTGAAGATGTTATCATTAAGGAAATGATTGGATATAAATATGTGCTATCCAACTTGACAAAATGATGCCACAAGAACTTCTTGATAGGATTTTAGCAAGGTGTTCATGTGCACTAAAGGAAGAAAAATAGATAAGGGAAAGATGCCTACTTTCAATTATTCCACCCAAGTACAAGATGTAAGAAATTGATGAAATGATGAACAAGCATTCACAAAAGTTCTTAAAAAAACAAGAGCCTACAAAGTATTGGAGGGAAAATTCATTAAGCTTGACAAAGAAAGTGATGATATCTGGAATAAGATCATCAACCCACCTAAGGAAAATTCAAGCTCCAAGCCACAATTAGCTCTTACCAAGGAGCCTCACAATGAAGAAGATCAGGCAAAACCAAGCCCAGAACACATTTTCATAAATAATGGTGAGGATGTTAATAAAGAAGCATTGAACACAACAACTAACAAGGATATGGACACTGCAGATGAAACATGGACCAATAACACTATCATTGATATAACTAGAGAAGATCATGTAGATGAGGTATGAAAAGATGAAGATGTCACTATTGTCCTAGACCAAACCAATGAACAAGACACAACTACAGATGCTAAACAGGTGAATATACCAGGCCAAATGCTACTATTGATACAGGCTATTAATATTATCTTACAAAAGGAGAAGTCACCCAAGCCAGATGCAAACATACCTGAAGATAAGGGAAATGATGAACATAAAGATACAACTAATGAACAGAATGTACTAGATGGAGAACCAAAAGGAACAGATGAAAAGAAAAAAGATAAAGGTGAAGAAGAGAAGAAAGATAATGCTACTCGTAAGGATACTGAAGGAGATGCTCCAGATAAACCAAAGGTTGATGTGGAGACGTCCACCCCCAATCGAAATGCAGATATCGAGAAGCAGGCAAAAGACACAACAGCACCAAAGCCTTCATCGAGTACATCTAACCAAGAAAAGGATATTGCTATGTTGCTACATTCAGGTACTTACCATACAATATCCAAGAAGAAGAAGAAGAAGAAGAATAAGAAAAACAAACTACAAGTTACACTTGATTAAATAATATAAATACCAAAATGTGATCCAACTACATTGGATTATGAATCTCTAATTGAGTATGGAGAAATATGTCAGCGAAGATCTATGTAATAAAAGCTTAGGAAGGAGCACAATGAATCACAAGTGCTACAAATGACAAGGGACATATTAACACAGATTGTTCTTGACATAGATGTTGATCACAATTCCCCAATCCTTAATCAACTTTCCGTTCTTACCAACGCCATCTGATCACAGAATGTAGATGCAGAAAAGGCAATTGAAGAATGAGCCGAGCAAAAGTACCAGTACAAATTAACTAAGAAAAATAGAAAATAAGTGACTAAGAATAAGGTAAAGATGCCTAAAAAAATAAATGAGTTACAACCTATCATTTCAAAATCAAACACCTTAATTCAGAAGTTAAGGACATTAGAGAAATTCCCTAAGGAAAATAGTGAAAAGATTGCACAACTAGATGCATATCTAAATTCTAGTGCTCAAAGTCTCTCAACAAATGACAATGCAATATAATTTCATTATGCAAAGGTAATGGAAGCAAAGAAGTTGAGACTTCAAATTCAAGACGTAGTATAAAAGTTTAGAGATGCATTAACCGAGCTATAGGCTCTACTGCTACCCAATCTTACACTATTGCAGCAAGATATGACAACGACAAGACAATTAATTTCCATCCCGAAGATATCTATCACCAACAATATCTATGATATGCACACGAGGATAAAATTGGAGCACATGGCTCTAGAACACCTACAAGAGAAATGGGAAAATATGATGGAGGACATGAACAACTCTCACTCCCACATTTTTGACAAGTTATAAGTGATTACAACTTTGCCCTTACTAT
>JAGRRI010026921.1:0-10028 GCA_018584345.1 Thuja plicata
TATCCTTTTAATGTTGAAAGCGTCAAAGCTTTCAATTAAGTCCCAAACTCTATTGCGGTAGCGACCCAACCTTTTGTCATGGCATGCATATTGTTTCCGAACTTGTCCGACCACTATGTCTGAGTCTATGCGCGCATGGAAGATCTTGGTGCCCTTTTGGATAGCAAGTAGCAATCCAATAACTAATGATTCATACTCAGCTACATTGTTTGTGCATGGGAACTACAATCTGTGTGGCGCCAAATAAGTTTCTCCATTCGGACTGACCAGCTCAATGCCTGCTCCATTTCCTTTCTTCGACTTGGATCCATCAAATGATAGTGTCCATGCTTGATCATCATTTTGTGCATGGGAGGATTCAGATCCTGGTTCGTCTATTTCTTCATTATGGCTTCCTTGGAAACTTTGATCTTTACCTTCTCCAACTTCTTGATGTCGTGGCATCGTCACATGCAGTGAATTTTCAACATTGACGATCTCTCCAGCATTTCTAATCATTGATGCTTGGGGAACCATCTTTGACACTTGGGCAACTGCAGCTTTACACATTGTGCATGAAATTTCTGAGTGGAAAGCATTGTGAATTCTACACCAATTGGGTAACAACAGGTTTTGAATGCAAGCATCTTTGCCCAATTCGACTTCTTGCTTCACACTCCTTAGGACAAAGTTCTTAAAATTTTCAAACATCCCATCATTCAATGTTGGCTTTGGATCATTATCAACAGGAGCTTCAGTGAACTTGGGGATCACACCTGGACATCCTCCTTGATTATAACCTTGTAACATCAAATTGATGACATGTAACTGATTGAATATTTGAAGATGTTAAGTTGATCACCGAAATGCAGAAGGATAATGCAAGACATTAAATCAGTTAATGGATTGTATTGTCATTGATGTCAACTTGATATAATCTAATCGGTTATAATCAAAGTGTCAAAGACTTCAGAGAATCAAAGAGAAAAAGATTATGCTTTCTGTAATGCATAAAAGACAAGTATTCACAATGTGACTACAAACACCGACGGTCAGTGAAACCCAACGGATAGAGATCACCGATAGTCAAGTCATAGTGATGCCCGAGCAAGAACACCGTCGAGCAGAATCACAAGCATACCCGACGGCCAGAAACATAGTGTAAACCGACGGAGAAGCCCGAGGAGAACTGGAGTGTTGACAGATGCTATCAAAGAGTTAAACACCGAAATTAACTTGAGTTCAGAAACGACAAAATATTAGCTGGCAGAGCTAAATATAGACTTAACTGGTAGTTATCTTTGTTTTCATCAACAAGATAAAGCCAGAGATAAGTAATGGATTTAAAGCCATTTTGTCCAGTTGGCAAGAAGATCTCAACGAGATAAAACAGGAGTTTTGCTTTAAATCTAATTGGCGAGAATTGTGGATCACGCCAAGATCAAGAAGATCAAGAACCCAACAACGGTGATATCATGTCTATTTAAGAGACAAAACTTGATTCATTACGGATCAAGGGGAGTGAATGAAAAAGAGGATGCTAAATAGAAACTGATGAAGAGAAACTTCATACAGTGCTGATCAACAAGCTGAGGAAAGAGCTAAAGTTTTCTGCGGACACCGAGCAATAGAGCGCAGCATCACCGAGCAAAATCAAAGTGGAGCAAAGGTATAAACAGAGTTATATTGATCAGAATAGTTTTATGAGATTACAATAGATCTGAAAATCTGCAAGTATAAGTTGTATATGTGAACAAATCATACTGTTTCAGTTTAACCATTAATTTAGAAAGTCTCTTAACCGAGCGGAATTTAAAGATCCTTTCTATATTGAGATACATCCCAAGGAGTATCAAAAAGTTTGATCATGAAGATAGCATGAGATGCCAGATACCAATTGACAAGCCAAGTGAGTGTTTGATCAAAGATGGTAGTGTAGAGATGCCCGATATCAAGTGACAAACTAAACTTTTAAATCCTCTAACAAGGTCACACCTAACAGTGTGTTTGTAACCTTTAACAGGGTTGGCTCTTCACCGAGCTCGCTTCAGAAGAGTGAAAATTTTGGGTTACCAGTCCCAAGTGGTTTTTCCCCTAACAGAGTTTCCACGTTAAAAATCCATGTGTCAATGTGTCTATGAGTCATTACTTTAGTGTTTTGCATTACACTTAACTTAACTGGATTGATCGGTATACTCTAGATAATTTACTGTCTTTCGGTAAATTAACAAACTGCTATTCGGTAAATCTACAGTAGAAGGTTTTAAAAAGCATTCCGAGCAGTAGTAATTTGATATAAGTATTTGGAGGCATTCATCTTATAGGACTGAAGATAACTAGAGGTATAATATTGTGGTACTAAGATTTAAGGGTTGATTATTGGAATATTTTTGAGGCCACTGATTCACCCCCCCCCCCTCTCAGTTATTACTAACACAAAATTTCTCCAGTTTTGGGCACATATGATCCCAAAGTTGTTTCCACGAATACAACCTCATTGTCTCCACCGTATTCGGTTATTAACAGTCGGAGCCTAGGTGTACTTTCTATCCTGATCTAATTTGGGATTCCTCTCCTTGGTAGCCACATGAGAAAAGTCAGTAGCTATGAATCCATTCAACTTCCTTGCCCAATCTCTGCTTAAAAGCATACCATATCCTTCACGAATGTCCACGACGGGTATAGCAATACAACTTTGGATTCGTGGATCTCAAGCAAGTTGCATATGAATGTTATTCAATTCTCCCACGACCGAGACTTCGGTTTTATCTAGCTGCGTCACTTTCTTGTCTGTCTGCAGTGGGATTAATCCCAATTTTCTACATATTTCCAGGGGCATTACATTACTAGATGCACCAGAATCTATCAAGCAGTTATGTAACATTTTCCCTAAGATTCGAACTGACAACAGGAACAGGACAGGCTCCTCTTTTCCTTGATAGAAAACTATAGACTTTTGTTCTCTTGGATTAAATTCTTCATTCTTCGTATTGTGCAAAGTATTATCTTTGTTCTGCATCATCGTTTGTTCTTTCAGAGCATCTATATTTCTATTTATCTCTTTTCCCTTAGTTGCAGGGTCACTTTGTGATGTGGTTCTATCTGACATAACCCTTTGATCATCAAGAAAATTTTGTACCATTCCAATGAAGCTCGAAGGACTTTGGTGTACATCAGATGCATTTGGTTGTACATCCTCAACAACATTGGTATTTTGCGCAAAACCAGACTGAGGGTTGTTGGGTGTGCTCCTAGGTGGATGTGACGCACCTTGGGAAACATTCCTCGGAGCAGCATCGTTCAGACTTCCCAATAAGGTTTCTCTAACCTCCGGGATTTTCATCAATTCATATAATGGTAGACTAATTTTGATCTTCTTGAATTCTTCCAACACGAAAGAGCTCAGCCTCTTGAATTCCTCTCTGGGAGGATTTTTTTTTGGTCTTGCTTCTCCAAGATGAGCGGCAAATTGCGTAGTAAGTTGTCCTCTTTCATTTTGTGGAGCATTCGTCACTGTTGGTTGCCTTCTTTCACCTTGTGAACTAGCCGACGACCGATACTCTGGTGTGTCTCTCAGAGGACCCAGAACATTACTCGCATTGGGATGTGGAGGTGTGGAAAAATTGTTCGGAGGGGTTGATGTTGTCATGGGTTCATGATTTCTATAATTCCTCTGATATGTCTTAAGAGCCGCATTTCCAGAAGTCTGTTGAAATGCCTGAACTTCACTTACTCCCTCCACTAGGACACTGTTGTATAACAGAGGGAAAGAAAACCCATCCCTATGCAATGGTTCATTCGGGGATGCATGTGGAGGCTGATTTCCTGGTGGAACTTCATACATGGTGCCTCCACAGGACCATTGGTTGATGTCAGTGGGAATCTCCTGCTATTTTGCACTGGCATGTAATCTTGTGTATCAGGAGAAGGAAACGTGAAATCATCAAAGACCAGTACCTGGTCGTACCTTGGCAAAGGAACCAATTCATACCCCGTACGCAGAGGATTTTCAGGTGCAGTAGTGTTTCTTACTTCTCCTTTGAACATGTTCGCAGCCCTCTGAAATTCTTGGCTTTGTAACTCATAATGGTTATTTGTCTCATGCAATCGACACCATCCAAACAATGATGCTTTGGATGGGAAAAATTTATCTGTCGGTCGATTTTTAGAAGCTGGTGGATTGTCTAATGGCGAGGGTACACCACCATTATTTGGATTTGTGTTCCATGATCTTCTCTGGTGTCCATGGTTGTTATTACGATACCCAGAATTGTTCTCTTGATAATTTTGATTATTGTTTCGATAACCAGAATTGTTGTCATGATAGCCTTGATTGTACCCTTGATGATTATCTTGGTGAGGTGGAGGATTCCCTTGATATCCTCGGTTGTTACCTTGATGTGACTGGTAATTTCTTTGTTGATTTTGCAATTGGTTATTTTGGTTTCTGAGGTAGGTGACCTTAGTGGACAACTTCTTCACTTGCTCTATCAGATCCCTTATCTCATCTCTTTCTTCTTGAGTTCTTGTAGAAGTTGTCGTGCTCTGCAGATACACAGGTTGTGCTGGCATTGCCTGAGACATAGGGGCCCCTGATGCGCCACTAACTGATTGGAAGGAAGAGGAACATGATTAAGAGTAGGTGTGTGGTTCATCGTTCCTTGATTCAAAGCATTAGGATTCCCAAAGAAATTCGACACTCCAGTAGCAGTTGCTGGTGACTGTATACTTACTCTCTCAGCCTCTGCATAAGCTTGAATCAAATTAGCAAGAGGCGGAGGAGTCTTCTGGACAAACATGGAGGTGAAGCAATCTAGAGCTGCATAATAAATAGGTCGTGCTGCATCGTCACCCATGCGGTAGGTGCGGTAGGGATCACGCAATCTTGAATAATCCCTTTGGAATCTATTGTTAAAGGCACCAATTGGCTCACGTTCTTGCCTTCTTATCTCAATGAACTGTCTATGCAACTCCGCTGGAGTGATTGGTAATCTAAACTTCCCAAGGAAAGCATCCTTCAATTCTTGCCAAGTTGAGATTGAATTAGGAGGTAGATTGATGTACCAGTAAAATGTTTCCTCCCCCAGTGAGTAAGGAAATAGCCTACAAGCAACATCCTCTTCTTGAACATTTCTATTTTGAAGGGCGTCTTTGAAAATCTTAATGTGTTCATTAGCAGTGCGGTTGACGTCATTAACAAAGAACTTGGAACAAAAATGCTCTGAATTCTTTGGCATATTAAGATAAGCGGCAAATGTCACAAGAGGCACGAATTTTGAGAATGCCATGGTTGTTGGGCCATTGCTGGAATTTGTTGTTGAATGGTTGCAAGAGCAACTGCTTGTATGGGCATCTGAACTATTATTTGTTGAATCTGTGTAGCTCCTTGTCGAAGTCCTCCTTGATTTAATCTTTGTTGCGCTTGAGCAATTTCTTGCACTAGACGCTGTGGAGGTGGAGTTTGAAATAACCTCGCGAGATCGGCTACACTGGGTGAATTTTGACTCGTAGATGCTTCTTTCTTATTTCACCTGGGCTTTGGATCAAACTTTAATTCTTGTAATTCTTTCGCTCCCGGAGTGGATCTTAAAATCCTTCGATATACCTCAAGCAAGAATGAGTTAATGCGCTCCAGTATGTGAAATCTTCTTTAATTCCTTCTGACGGGCACTGGAAGCTGAATGATTAATGCTCTTTGAATAGCTTCTTCAATCCTTTGAGCTTTTTCTTCTTCTTCTAACACAAAACTAACTCGCATATACTCGACTGTACTTCTCTTAACTTTCCAGGCGAGAGTTCAATCCTGCGATGATGTCTTCTTAGTCGTCTTCGAATCCGAGATTTGGTTGCAGGGAAGGTACGATGTCTCTGTGGTAGTACAATCTTGATTCATGATGCACAATCTTATAATACTCATATGAATTTTGCCCTCCTAGCGCCAGTTTCTATTGATGTGCGTTTTATGATCCACCAAACAGTAGAACAAAATAGCGAGGTATCTTATCCTCTCTTGATCAAAGTTTCGTATATGCTAAGATTGCTAGAAGATCATATAGGTCACTCCAAGGTTCCTTCTGTGTCAGGACTTGACCATGCATAAGCTCGGTGGTAAATGTGATTTGCTGAAGATCACAAGGGGCCTTACGTTTTCAATCTTGGAAAGATTTGCAATGAAACACCTTTTTTGAATTTTCAGAATATGCAGAACGCAAAAAGTAGGGTTCAGAAATTTTAATCTACTCCTAAGGGCAATGATAGCAATGGTCAATACTTTGGTGGACAAATTCCCAATAACCAGGTTTCGCTTTGCCAAGTTATACTACAACTACACGAGAACCGGTGCAATCTTCAAGGTTTATGCAGAGGATTTTCATACCACCATGGACACCATCATGAAGAAAAATGTACGCGAATGACAGAAGTTAAGCATATGCATGAATGAGGTTCAGGCTAACTTTGCACAACGATTTACAATCAGTAAAACGTCAAAAGTATGAACCCAAGGAATTCATCAAAAACACTCATATTTCTTAATGCAATCACAACACTTTATCTAACTTTATCCAACAAATCTAAACTAAATTAGGGAATTATGAAACCAAGCAAGCACTAAAACACATCAAGTATCCACCATGAAACCAACAATGAAAACTTTATTGTCTCAGTAGCTCTTTAGCACCAATCTCAAAATTCGCTCCTTACAAATGAGAAGTGAGGCCTTTATATAGGTCCTTGAATACAACAGGCGGCCCAAATCAAACAATAACCAATGGCCTAGATCGTGCCACCTCAACCCTAATTAGGGTTAGGGCAAAGAAGAAGGAATCTACATTAATGCAAAAGGAATCCACTACCACAGTGGGCAATAAGTACCCATTATGCATGCATGCTTAGGAGAGTCGGGGTGCAATAAATGACCACAAAGCGTGCCCACTATGCATTAAATGCATCTCCACCACGGAATCTACCTTTGACCGCTCTGCCTGAATGCCTGGAATCTTCCCAATACTGCTTCTAACTCATCTATATTGACGCTCGGCGCTGATTCCTGCTTGAATTCCAAAGCCACCATAGCTCGTTCAGCTCTTTTCAAGCTGTCATCCCATTCTCGCAACAAATCCTGAGCAGTGTGCATATCATTCGAGAAGGTGGAGAAGTTCTCGAAATCATCCCTGCTGAAGAAATTCAATCTAAAGAATTCCTCCAGTTTACTCTTCAAGTTGCCTACAGTTATCTCCTTTTCATACAACCATTTTGATACCGATGATGCGACAATGTTGGAGATTTCTTGCTTGACGTTCTTAGCTATTCCCTTCAATCGAGCAGATTCCTCAATGAAATGCCCAAACATTTCCTTGGCCATGAGCACAGCTCCATACCATCGGGTTAAATCATATGCTTCTCCTTTAACGATCCCATAGTCAACTAGTACATGCCTGGGCGTCTCCATCAACTCCTGCAATTCCATGATCATCTCATCCTGATAGATATGCTCATCTTCCCACAATTCCTCCATGCACTGAATCCGGGAGAGGATGGCCAAAGCCCTGTCGTAAACTCGTACCAAGTCCTCAGCATGCTTGTGAGCCTCATTTTGGATGCCTTTGATCCAAGCCTCCACCCCTTGAGAATTTCCCCTGATTCTATCTATACTCTCTACCGCCTCAATTGGAACAACTGGCAGAGGAACAAAAGATGGACCTTCTTCCCTTACTAGATGAGGTAGACTGGTGATGTAGCCGCATAATGCTCTGATCTCTCCCTTCTGCGTCTGGTATTTCTCTTCTAATCTCCTCATCTTGTTTTTGACCGCCTGTGTAGAATCATCAAGTTCCTCCAATACCTGCTCTCGGGAGGCATGACCTAAGTCAAACTTGGCCACGTTATACTCATCTGGAGTGATTTGATCCTTTGCTTTGTCCACGACCGGTGTTGCAAGCTGAAGGGTTCTGGACCCAGAGAGTCCTCTGACAATCTTCGCAAACCTCTTAGCTTTTCCTTTCTCCTGTGATTGGATGACCCTGTTCATGATTTCCTGTAATTCGATGGTCGGGTCAACCTCCTTTTCCTAACTTCTTTGGAGCCTCTGCCTCACCCATTCTTGAATGGTGGCACCTTGACTTTCTGAACTGTCATCTGCTTCTGTCCCTGCACTGCTCTTGTGTCAATTTCCTCAGCTCTAGGACTTTCTGCCATCACCTCTGGGGTTGGTGTCTATGTTGCGGGAATCTCCTCTTCAGTTGTGGGAATCTCTTCTTCTATTATCCTTCTAAAAAACACACCAAGATTTTCCTCGGTGGTAACATCCTGTTCCCTACTTTTTGTTGGTGCAAACCCCTCATTGGCGTTGATGCTCAATCTATCCTGAACTGACCTCATCACGTGTTTCTCTCCTTGCTCAGCTCTCCCTCTACTTGCTTCTACTTCTTGTCTGGAAAAAGCGCCTATCTCCTGCACACTTGGAGTCCGGCTAGGTGAGGATGGCATCTCCTCGACTCTTGGTCTCTTCTGTTGTGGTTGTTCAATATGGAGATCCAACCTCCTCTTTGTGTGTGTTTCCTGACCAATACTCTTTTCTTTTCTGTGCTTTGCACTCCCTGACAAAATTTCTCCTTCTTCAACCCTTTCTCCTGAAGTTTGCTTTGGTCTTTCATCCTGTAGTGGTTGATGCCCTAATAACTCATATGTCCAATCCTCTTTTGGTACACTCATTCTACCAAGTTGTCGCTCAATCCACCACCTTGTGAAGTCTAGGACTGGTTTCGCCAAAACATCAAGATCTGAAATCTCCTTTCTTTGCTAGTCATAGGGATGAGTAACCCTTTCTTTTTTTGGATAATATCCTTTCTGAAGCACATTTGAATCTTCCTCCATCTGATCAGGTACGTGAAAGAGTTTGCAAGCTCTGATGATGTTCAGGGGCAATCTGGAGCGCATCCTCTTCCTCATCTCATTTTCATCTGCAGCATTGGCCAAAAAATCTTCAAGGTGCGTCCTATGTTGATACCTTGCTCCTGCCATCGACTTAATTTTGTTATAGGGATCAAAATCCGGTCTTCCTAAGTGGAACGGCAGACGGAAGAAATGTAACTCATCCTGGGATCTCTCAGCCACCTTTAGACATGGGCACATTTCAGCTTTATCTTCTCCTACAGAAATCGGGAAATCCAATCCCAACTTCTTTCCTTTCCGAATCTTGTCATATACTGTCAGTTGCCGAGTAAGTTCCAAAAGAACCATCTTGTCAGTAGGATATCTTGGAAGCTTATATGGTTGTGCTGAAAATCCCTGCACTTTGATATAGGAGAAAGTGGGAAACTGAATAAACCAGGCTCCTTATTCCTCCACTAGCTTCATTGCTCCGTCAAATAATCTCATGTGCAACTTTTTATGCAAATTTCTCACAATTCGCATTGCGAAGGCATCATTGACCCGGACATAATCATTTGTGGCCTGCAAATGCAACTGAGGGTAACACTCATGAATTTTCAGCCGTGAAGTGTCACTTCTGATTGCTCCCTTACACCGCAATCCCTCATACCTCGTATTCTGTGCCAACATGTATATGGCATAGGAGCTCATATAAAACTTCTATGATTGCTCGAGGTTCACCAACTATTCGCTGAGGTTGTCACTAATCATTCCAACCCATTCCATGTGATTGTGCTCTTCAACTACTTGCTCGACAAACTACCACATCCATGACTCGAACAGATAGGAGTGAGGCATGCCAAAGATTCTACTCAGCATCATGATCAAGTCGCTGTATTCCCTGTGGAAATCCAACCAAACCAACTCCTTCGGTAACTTTGAATGGTGGGATCTATTCTTTCTCAACCACTTGTCATTTATGATATTTTCACAGTATTGAATTCATGCAGAAAGAACTCTATGCGCCTGCTCCTTTGTCTTCAACTCCAACTTCCTGGAAGAAGGGATTCCAAATGCCTCAGCGATTGCGGGTGGAGAAAGGTCTGCAATGATGTTTCCTTCGGAATCTTTAATTGTTCTATCTCCTGAATTGAAGTGCCTAGCGCATTCCATGATCA